>VWZO01011347.1:1510-29097 GCA_013396975.1 Bucco capensis | reverse complement strand
GCACCAGGGGCCACAGGAGACCCCAAGCGATTTTCAGACTGTGCCTAACTTTGCCACTAAACACCGTCCAAATAAGCTATCGTGTGTTGGCTTTCAATTGTAAGAGGTGAGATGACGCCACCTACTGGACAAAATGCATTGCTATGCAGTATGAAAAACTACTCCATTAGGTCCAAAACATCTATAATCATGTTTTTATAGATTCCTATTCAAAACAGCAAAAAGATACAAGAAAGAATACAAAATGAGAGAAATAATTAAAAACTATTGTGCTTCAAGAAAAACCATGGAGAATAACTTACTTTCTCCACTGTTTAATTTGTTCAGGATTTGTGTATTCCTTTAAACATTCAGTAATGTGATCCCCAATTTTTATTAGACACTGCCTAGTATGTTCCAGCTGCTCTCTTTCAGAAAGGCCCTTCTCTGGTCGATCCAGCTGCTTCAATGCTGCTTTGACAGGCCTCATTCTTTCTTTGCACTGTAAAATTGAAAAAATACAAATATATTAATTCAGAGGAAAAAAATTCTGAACATGACCCACACTTTACTGTTAAAAAAAAATAAAAAATATATACATATACAGCCAAAGGCAGTATTCTTACTAGCCAAATGAAACAAAAGACTTGATCACAGCTCTTAAAAATGTTTTACAGGTTTCCTTTAGAAAAAAGTTCTATTTTAAACCCCGTTGGAAATTTACTTCCTCTACGAAAGCATTAGATTGTATAAAATACAGATACCAAGGATTTAAGAAAGCACTAATTTCATATAAAGGATTTTCTGAGGAAAGACACTTATTACAACTGGGTTTTGCAATCATCATTGTCACTTTCAGCAAAAGCATATAGGACAAGACATTTTTCAGGACCTTGAGAGCTATGCAAACTCAGTATCAAAATTAAGTTTGAGAGTGTTCAGTACATTTCAAACACAGATGTCATGTACATTCTTGAATTTTCACTCTTTGAATCAAATCTTTTAATAATAAATCCAGGCAAAATCAGCTAGCATGATTTAAATTACAGATACTTGTTTAGGAATGCCATCCAAATACCATGGCATGGTAAACACATGGAATGTGTAGTACGTCTCCTTGTCACAAAGAGCTAAATTAAGCCTAAACAACCCACAGTAGAAATTTCCATTTGAAAGTACAGTTAAATATGCTAATTAGACTGGAAATCAAGTGATTTTCTGTCACTTAGCCACATAAACATATCCATCTGAATCACTTGAGACTCATCCTGGAAATCACAGGTGAGTTACCTGGAAAGTTTAGAATAGAACCATACATAGACCAGTCACTCAAGAGACACATACTCAAGAGAAACTTATTTGTGTGTCAGGGACAGCACTCACAACAGCTGGCAGAAACAAGTAGCTGTTGAAATCTGTATGACGAAACACCCACAGGAGAGTAGTTTCTCCAAGTAACTCAGTGATACTTTTCCAAAGGCCCCAGTTAACCTATAAATCTTTAGGTAATTATGTGTGCATACTTTTTTTTCCTCTAATATAGATTCTGTTACTAGTCAGAAGCAGTGATTAAACAAAATTCTTTTGGTGTCAGAGATACTACTTCAGCAAGGTATTTCTAAGGGCTTTAGCATTTGTTCCTTCCTGTGTCTAATACTAATTTAAGTCTGCAATAGTTCAGGAGGGAAGTGCTCAAACTTAATTTATCTTGTTACCTTACAAAGAAAGACATATATAAAGTGACACCAGAGACTCCAGCATTTGCACTGAAGTTTATTCTGGCCTGCTCTTTAAGGAGTAGGATACACAAGATATTCTTGAGGATCTATCTTTACATTCTAAACGTATTCAGTGCAGTGGGTAAGTTTTCCTGCTATCCTGCATGAAGACAGTAAACAACAAAATAGAACTGCTGGAATGAAGACAAAAATTACTTGGTACAGTGCCAATAACATGAACTGACCTGCAACTTAACTAGAAAAACATCACTTGTGTTACTGTGCCCAATAACAGAATCAAGAACATCAGAAATGGTCCTCATTTAGATCATCAAAGTATGAACACCAACTTACCAAAATCAGACTTACCACACTAAAAGTTTTCTGATCCAGTTCTTCAGATTCTTCCGATATAGGAACTGGTTCACTAGTTGCAGTAATATGAACTGGAGTATTGAACAGTGGCACTTTTTTATTTTTTTCTTTACTTTCAGATTTGATTTCATTTATCTAAGAACAAGATATAAAAATATTTAAGTAAATGTCATTCTGGCTCTAGAATTATCCTATAATATATGTCAATCCCTATAACTACTGCATTCTCTGCAACAGTAAGAATAAAAGCTATTCTGACATTCAAGGACAGTACATTTTACTACCTTTGTGGGATGGAAAAGGAGGAGGGAAAAGGAGTAAAAGAATTTCTTGTACACATTTGTACACTCAGTCCAACCAAGATACATATCATTGAAGATCTAATTTCCCACTTCAAATGCCTGTCCTCAAGGTTTCAATTAGTAAAAATAAAACTTCAAATAATGTAGAAGACTTCAATGAAATGACAACTGACCTTTAATCTGAAAATCATTCATGTAAACCTAGTGGCCTTTTCTAGTGCTATATAAGTAAACCTAGTTACCTTCTCTTCCTTTACTTCTTTTTCTTTCTGTGTAGATTCTTTTACTTTGTTTTCTCTCTTTTCTTTAGTATCTTTTTCTTTTATTTCTCTCTTATCCTCTTTTTCTTTTTTCTCCCTTTTCAAATCCCTTTTATTTTCCTTTTCTTTAGTCTCTCTTTTTTCTTCAGCTTCCTTCTTCATACCAGTATCTGGCTCATACTTTTCTTCATTTTCTTTTTCTGCTTTAATTTTCTTATGTGGATGTTTCACTGAAACAATCTCATCCTGCAATATTCAAGCATATATGTCACATCAAACTGAGTTCCTATCTATAGAAGTTTCAGAGCTATTAGATTAAAACATGCTTTTTTAGCTGTGCATTTTTTTCTTTTTGAACATCAATTTAACACATATTAAACAGAACTGAATGCAGCTGTAAAGAAAGATGAGAACTACTCATTCCCTTTCTGATGTGACAAAGTACTGATTTAACAGTGGCTGTCTGGCGAGAAACTATATCCATTTAAGAAACCTTTCCCTTTAAAATGTAGTAAGACTTCGAAGAACTTAAAAACTGTAAGGAAGTAGGTCTCACAAAACTGATCTGATTGGTCAGAACACTCAAGTGATGGGGATGTTTGCTTTGTCCCAGTTAACTTTTGAACACTTCCATATTAAACATTCATAGAAGAAGGTAACAGAGTCCCCACTTCTGAAACTAGGTTTAAAAAAATATCTTGGTTTCAGATGGTCTTATAGGGGCCCATTTAATTATTTGAAGGTGAACTAAATACCACTCCACTGTTCTTTGTACTATTTACTTAAAAGCTTTGAGATGGAAACTGAAAACCTTTCAGATAGAAAAATACTACAGTAAGTAACAAAAGTAAGAAGTACAAGTATCGTTATAATCTCCGAATTTATTTGAATACATCCTTGAAAGGCATACACAGAACCTGTTGCAGAAAAAAAAAAAAGTGCCTAATACATGAATCCTAACAAGTTATTTAGATGAGGTATCAAGTAATAAGCCCAAGCAGGACTTCAGTATTTAGGTATCACGGAAACTTTCCAGCAAAAATCTAATGACTTCAAGAGTAAAATAGGTAAGTTTTGAATACTGCATGCAGTATGACAGCTAAATAGCTAAAGCCAACCGTTTAGATGACTAAAGCCCATTGTTACGTATAGCCCAGTTTTCAGAAGTGCATTTGTCAGTGTGTGCCCAGAAGTATTGAAGAGATTAATATCTTTTATTAAATACACAAAAAGGGACAGCATCATAGGCACTTCCCAAACAAAACAAGTCAATCAACTGACTGGCAGTGTTTTCCATTTTGAGTAAAAATGAAGTCTAACACTAATTTTTTTAAGTAGTATTAACCCTGAAACTAAGCAAATTAAGTGTTCAGTTGCCCATGTTAATTTACTGGGAACTGTGACAGTATTTCTTAACTTCATATTTCAAACACATTATGTTTGTAATTTACTTTTTTTTTTAAATTATTCTTCATAGTACAATTTCAATACACCCAAGAATGCGTTTGTTAAAAATGACTAATTTTTCATATCTGTCATGGTTCTTCTAAAGCTGACTCTGGTTTAACTATGTATTTGCATTTTTTCTTTTAGAGTGAGTTGATAATTATGATGGTTTGTAGTAGTTTCAAATAGTTATGTAAGACAATGTATTTTAAACCAAGTAGGAAGTATTTAAATGATACGTACGGGTTTGCACTGATTTATTTAAACTGCTTTCAAAGTCACAAAATAGCTGTAATATGACCCTAAATTTACCTAAATTTTTGTCTCTAGTGGCTTCTGCTTTGTGATAAATGTTAGAAATAAAAAGGCCCAACAAAAGCAGAGGTCTAACAAAAGACATCAGCACTAACAGAACACAAGCTCAAAGAGTTGGTTAAAAATAGTCTTTTTTGGATAATGAAAGCCGTGATGTATATGAGCTTTCACATACATGTCTTGAATTATCATTTATTTGTGCTTCAAATTCTGATTGAGCTTGATGTTTATTTGCCCATCCTGAATAAACAATTTCACCCGAACAATCACTATCAGTAGTTAGAACACATTAGCCAGAAACATCAATTTTACAATTGTGCACTACATTATGTTGGCATTTCTAGCAGGTACAATGTTGGTCTTTAAAGAATGCCAAAATTGAGCAAGGCCACTTGTAATCAGACCACAACATTTTTTTTTTTTACAATACAATTTGGAAAGCTAATAATAATTTCTCAGTTACTTATTATTAAGTTAAAATAGATACAGTCTTCCACATGCTGTTAAAAACATCAGCTGCAATGGCCACAGGAAGAGGATGACATTCAGGTGCCTCAATTTTATTAAGTAAAGCAGAAGATAATATAGAAATGGATACTAACAGGAAGGACTGAATAGTCATCTTCACAATATGAAATATAATTACCTTGTTATCCTCCTCCTCATCTCCATCAGATTTTTCTGAGGGTTGTGGTGAAGAATCGCTTTGTATTTCTTTTATTTTTGCAGCCTTTATCACCTTATTCTTCTTAATTCTTGTTTTTCTCCTCTTTGAATTGCCCTGAATGCAATATTGATCTTTTTAGTGTGTGAACTGACAAGCATCTTTGTACCACAGTTGCACAGTTGTTTTTACATCAAATAGAGAGTTAATCATATTTTTATTTATTGCCACTAATGACCGCCACTTTTCTCAGAACTGGAGACATAGTGCAACGGTAAACACTACATACAAATAGCAGGGGAATAATATAATATGAAACTTGTAATTAGTTTCTTGAGTTAATTTCATGTAATATGAACAGCAATAACAAAGAAAAAAAGCAGAACTGTATCATCTGATACGCCCATAAGCTTATTGTTTTATCCCACTAAAGAAAGCCAAATTTTACTTACCACACCAGCAAGCTTTTGTGCTTCCTTCCTTGCAAGGTCTTTATTCAGTAATTTAATGAGGTAGTCTGCACGGGTCTGCAGCTGCTTTGCCTGGGGTTTCTTATCTGGATCATCAGGCAAAATCTGAGGAGAATAAATGGTAGTATTACAGCTATGAGTATGTATTAATAACCAAGTTTGGAAGATGCTAGCCTGGAGCACATAGAAAAGAAAAAGCTGCATAAAAGAAGGTAGAAAACAATCCATTTCAACTATACCTATCAAATAAGTCAGCATGCTTGGCACAATGAAGAATAAATGTTTTCACTTCTCTCCAATCACGTAGCTAATGTGGAGTCCTCGAAATTGCCTCACAATTTAAAACAAACTCAGGAAACTATCCTCGGTTTATCTAAGGACAGTTTATCTAAGAAATTCTGAGCTCCTGAACCAGTCATCTATAGACCTATTGGCTCTGCCTTGCTCATCTTCTAAATGCAGAACTCACAACGGTGTACTACAAATGCCAAAAATATGAATGGGTGGTTCCAAAACACAGGGAAATTAACAGTAAAAGAGGAGTAGAAATTGTTATTAAACATATTTGGACACAACCCTGCCTCCTCAAATCCCAAAGCCACAGGTTGTCACTGTAAATGTTTACTTTCACCATGGTCTTCCCCTCAATGCCTGTTGCTCACCATTGCTAAGGAGTTTTAATTCTACTGTAGCTGTTCTGATGGTCTGATATGAAAGACAGCTTGAAGTGAAAAACCTGGGGATTGAGTGGGCATGTGGAAACCGAATCAAATCTCTAGAAAAATCTCCCAAAAGTTTAAGAACACAAAATGGACAAAACCAGAACATCTAAAATGGAGAAGGAAAAGACTGAAAAGAAAAATACAAATGACTACGACATCGAAATATAGCAAAATAATTGACTGCAAAAAGGCATACTTCAACCAAATACCCAAGACCTTAAAAAATCTAGTAATACGTCACAAGAAAGATACTAAGAAGTACAACTGACGTATAATAAAGTCTCTGCAATTTTGCTTATCATAAAGTAAGGTCTTTCAGTAGCTGTTCTTAGTAGCATTATTACCTCAACAAAAAGAGCCCTTAAAGAAACGTTGTAGATGACATACCTTCTGCGTCAAACTGAGATCAGGGTCCATTTTTATCATTTCCCAGCTGCCATAACCATATTCATAGATGCCTATTAACAGATTGGAATCATCTTCCTTACCCCAGTCTATATCAAAATGAGCGGCCTTGGTGTGGCATGGGATGACGTATCTAGCAGAAATAAGTTAGGAAGACAAATAAGGGATTTTTACTTCTGAAGCTTAGCAAGGGGGAAAGGAACATACTAGAAGTGATGTAACCAGATTTACATGGTCGCCTATTAAGGAAATTAATACAAATATTATTGTTATATTTTCTTAACATTTCTTTAAAATATTTATTGAGATCAGCACTGAAACTATCAAGACTAAAATATGAAGACCAGACACCTCTCTGTGGCCATGAGCTGTATCACAGAGTTGGCTAAGTAAGTTAGCAACTTAACTGCTAACTAAGTGGAAAATTTAGGGATTGTGACACACAAGGTCACAGGGGAAAAAATTCAGAAAGTAAAAACAACCACTGCTATGCTTTGACAAATAATGATTTCCCCTTAAGTAGAGACGACACATACAGCAGCTCTTCAGCAAGCCTCAATTCCAGTCCAGGTCATTACTGGCAACTGAACACAGTCCCCAGTGAGTACAACTGAGAAGATAAAGCTGGTACTGGCTTTTACAGCAAGGGAAGAAAGAATTAAGCACAGATACGGAGCAGGTTACTGCTGCCAGTCTTTACAGGGAATAGAAGGAAAATGCTGTCACAGTGTACTTTGAGTCAAAGTTGTGTGAATATAGCTAATAGATCACAAAAAATTTCCTGCATTACTTCTTTTCACTACTACAAATCTGAATGGTGCAGTTGACACAACAGAAGGAACGGATATCATCCAGGAAGAATCAGACAAGCTTGAAAAGTGGGGTCCACATGAACCACATGAGGTTCAGTAAGTTCAAGTGCACAGTCCTGCACGTGGGTTGAAGCAATCCCAGACATGAATACAGACCAGGAGAAGACCTCACTGAGTGCAGCTCTGCCAAGCACATGGGGGTTCTGGTGGATGAAAACCTGGATGAGAGCCAGCAACATATGCTTGCAGCTCAGAAAGCCAACCTTGTCCTGGGACTGCATCAGAAGATGCATGGCCAGCAGGTTAAGGGTGGTGATTCAGAGTAGAGCTCTGCCCTTGTGAGACCACACCTGGAGTACTGTGACCAGCTCTGGGGCCCTCAGCACATAAAAGACATGGACCTTTTAAAGCGGATCCAGGAGGGCCATGAAGATGATCACAGGGCTGGAACACCTCCCCTATGAAGACAGGCTGAGACTTTTGGGGTTGTTCAGCACGGAAAAGAACAGGCTCTGGGGAGACCTTACTGTGGCCTTCCAATACTTAAAAGGAGCTTATAAAAAAGAGGGAGAGAGACTTTTTACATGGGAAGATAGCGATAGGACAACGGAAAATTGTTTAAAATTGGAAGAGGGGAGATTTTGATTATATGTTAAGAAGAAATTCTTTACTGTGAGGGTGATAAGGCAGTGGAATAGGTTACCTGGCGAAGTTGTGAATGTCCCATACCTGGAAGCATTCAAAGTCAGGTTGGATGGGACCCACCCTTGTCTAGTGGGTGGCATCCCTGCCCATGGCAAAAGAACCCCAACAAACCCAAACAAAACCCAAAACAAACAAAGCCCCCCAAATGCAAAAGATACTAACAAAAAACCCCCACAATACCGTTTTCTTTCTTCTGGATCTGAAGGAATGGATTTGTGCAATGGTGCCAACTCTTCTTCATGAGAGATGACTAGCTTTGCATTCACCTGCACTCCTGAGATTCGGAATGTTGGGCCTTTAACTTTCCCAAGTCTACCTCCTTAAAAATCAATGATAAAACTATTAAAATATTTACCTTTGCAAATATCATACAGAAAAATATAAAGAAAAGAAGTAAGACTGATGCTAGGGCAACATTCACTTAAACCAAGTGACCTCTTCTTAACCAGATGCTTGAACAAAGCTCCAGAATAAAAAAAATTTCCAGACAAAAAGATTGCTTTTAAAACTTCCCTATACAGCAAAAATATACTGCATTCCTCATTAACAATTCACACACAGAAAGAGGAAAAAAAGTCAGTTTACTTATAACACTTTTTAAAATCACCCAGCACGCCAACATTTTTGCTTATACTTCCCCCGACAAAAATGTTCTGTGATGACAATACAAGAATAATTCAGGGTTCTTGACATTTTTGATTGCCCTCAAGTCCCTTGAACACACTGTACCTGCTTTTTCTTGTCCAGATGAATTATCCTTTAAAGCTTTAATGCATCCATTATGTACAAGCTCTCCCAAACGTCTAAGATCTGTTTCTGATTTATCAACTAGCTCAGCATCTCTAGCTATAGCATCTAACCTGTAATAAAACAAATACATATTTTTATAGCTCTGACACTTCAGTAACTGTGCATGTTTCAGGTATCAGCGGATAATACAACAAGAACTGTAAAGGACTCTACAGTGTTGAGTTAAATTACTGTACATTTCTTTGAAAAAGTAATCATGATATATAGCATGTTCATATGGAATATAAATATTTTAAAGGAAAATAAAAATAAGGATGGGAAGATTTTCCTAAAATAGAGAAAAGTAAAAAAAGATCAAAAATACAAACTGATGATAAGGAAAACATTAAAGCTAACGTTGAGTGTCACACTGGATAAAATGATAGGTTTTCAACAAGGTATCAAATAAGACAATTCAATCATTATGATCAATGAAAATAAAACAAGATAGCAGGTGAAGTATAAAGCTCTGCAAAGTGAACGGTTTGTTTTAGCTGTTTCTACACATACCATACATGAAAAAAGGGACATACTAAAGCATGTCATATTCAAGGCAAAAAACTATAGACACTATTTTTCCTTTTACCTAAAGGTTTCTTGGCATATTATTTTAATTTTTATAAACAAGGTTCCAAGTTGCTACACAAATAATAATCAAACAAGTTTACCTTTCAAGAGGGCCACCAAATTTCTTGTAACTCTTGATAAACCTATTAATAGAAAATAATTTAGCCATTTAAATGTATGTGTAACTAACTGTATGTTTTTAAATTGCATTAATAAAATTATTAATCTTAATATAATGTTATATGGATAACAGGGGAGAGAAGAGAACTTAGTATATCCAGATAACAATGTCAGAATTTTCTTGGTTTAAGAACTGATGTAAATAAAGCAATAGAAAGTACAATTTGTTTCGGAAATTGCTTTATTAAATTCACGAGACAGAAAATTCAGCAGCTAAATGTGTCTAATGATAAAAAAATTTATGTGGATTTACAGTAAATAAAGATTTCAGACATCGTGTTACGGCTTATATAGTAAAAGAAGCAATCTGCAACAAATGATTTGAAGATTTTGGAAAACAGGACATGAAAGATACTCTGTAGAAATGTGTAACTGATGGAAAGAAACTCGAGATAAATAGGCTAGGAAGGAAATGAAATAAAAATAAATAAAAACATTTTTAAAACCTACACAAACAAAAACAACAACAAAAAACCAAATGACAAAACCAACTTCCTTAATCGAGGTCTTGAAATGCCAGTGTAAGGACAAGAATCACCTTGGAAAAAGTAGCAAGTCACTGTGTTATCAGATGAAATGCAAAGGCAAAAAGGATCTTCAGTTATTTCTCTAACCAAAAATACTTTGAAACTTTTACAGCATTTTACAGAAACATAGCAACTTAAATTTCAGAAGCAAAGTGGCATTTCACAAACCCCAAAAGTTAAAACAAAAGAGTTCCTCCTACTAAAAAAATATTTCAGCACGAAATACTGAAAAGACTTGCTGTAGAAGATTCAAATAGGATTTTATATTCTTTTAGTTTAAAAAAACATGATATAACATTAATTCCATTAGAACATCAGTAAGTTGAAAAGAAAAACAAAATCCACTTAATTTTTTTTTATTTACATACAGTTTTTAGGTAAAATTATGGGAAGCAGATTATTTTGCTTATTTGATAAAAGAAAACCTCACCTCTTATAATTTTTTTTTAAATGAGCATCTTCATGGGTTGCAGGAATTAACAAATACAGAAAAATCAAGAATATTGTTCAAACCTAATACAGTCCCTTGTTAAAACAGGTTCAAATTCTTGACATGACAGCTGACTGTGTCAATATGTCAGTACCACAAAATACATAAGGTAAAATACTAATGCCTAGAATAAAATAATTTCAAAAAATACAAATAGACTGCCATCTCTACTTCCAAGCTCTACAACAGTAATTAAAAAAAATGTCTTATCCCTTTAAATATATATGCATGTCCCCTCCATATCTTACCGCCTGATCTCTGCATCACTAAATCCTTTAATATTTTCTCGAGGAATAGTTCGTGGTCTTCCACGTTTTTTTGGCCGTTTTCTTTCTGATATGGAGTCACTATCAGATCCAGAGTATCTTCTGCTCCTACTGCGCCTCCCTTCACTTCCATTAAAGCTGATCTGGAATTTCAGAGTAAGCAATTCAAACCTACATGATTAACCAACATGAAGTTTTGCCTAGCCTGTTCATAAAAGGAAAACAAAACAGAACAAAACAAAAACACCAACACCACCCCCAACAAACTAAATCAACAGCAACGTAAAAGTACAAGCCAATCAGAACCAAGAGAAACCTGTTTTGCACAGTTTCTCATCCTTGGGAGCATGTATATTTCTTCAAGTTCTTTTTGTCTTTCCTCCTCTTCTATTCTTCGCCGCTGGACTTCTGGAATTATCTCTTCCCAATTTCTTGAATTTTTTTCTGGTTCCAATTCAATATCATCTTCATCCATATTAGAGAAGTTGGCCACCTTGTGTATCAGAATGTACATATTTTCATCAAATCAGTACATGACTTAATTAAAAAAACACCCAGCAACTAACGTATTAGGAAAACAAAGTTCAATATGACTTATTTTTATGCATTTATATATAAAAATACATAAAGCATATATGCCATTATTTTATAATATATGCAAAATTTATACATACAAAATGCTTCATGAAACTGTCTCTAATCAAGTATTTTTATTCATTTATGAAACAGACATGGACTTTGTGCAACATTGGCTAAAATGGGACAAGATGAGAATCTTTTTCTTCTTTTAAATGTTATCTAATAGAGATGTATAATAAAAAACGTCCCTGAAAGCTACAGGATTGTCAGCTTCCTTCTAACAACATATGAATGTCTGAGTTAATTGTGAACCGTAACAACATAAACCTAACCAAACATTAATGCATTGTAGAAATCAAAATATATTGCAAATGAACTATCAGGAGGAGAGCTATTTAATAATCTGCTCATCTAAAATACATCATGCTCTGCATTTTTTTTTGCACCTAGTTTATGTTTAGCAGATAATAAAGTATCTGGCATTCAAGTTTACTTCAAGGCTAAAGGGTATTTCTAGAAGTCACTGACTAAGGAATGTAAACTTTGTATTTTGTGTTCAGTGATACCACAGCTACTTAACAAAAAAGGTAGTAAAACACAAAATTACCTAGAATTCTAACCATTAACACTTAATTACTATCTCTCATTTTATTAGCAAAATGCATCATGTATTTTTAAATGTTTATAATGATGGCAGATATCCTATATAGGTGAAAAGACATTTTATTATAGAAAGATACAGAGTTGCATTTATTTCATAAGAATGAAAAAATGAATAGGTACACAAAAGAAAAATAGTACATTCATAAAGCTGAGTGTAGTTATTGGTGGAGGGAGGAAATAGAGCAATACCTTGAACTGTGAAAGCAACTCATCTCCTACAGTTAATGGACCTGGCTCATTTTCCCGAGTTTCAGCCCTCTTCAATATTTCATCTATATCCATTTCCTAAAGAAGAAGTTTAATTTTACGACAGAATAATTAATACAGACATTCAGTTTTTTTTATCTGCCTAGTTCAGAAACACTGCTTACCTGGGGTTCCTGTTCTTCCCCTTCAGGTTCTTTAAAAAGTTCCTCAGCACCAAACTTCAAAATTGCTGATAATTCCTCCTTATTAAAAGGTGTTGAGCTGAAATAAAATGATTCAGAAAAACCATTTTATCTTAGTAACCTGAAAAAGTTCTCAATGATCACGAGTCAATTAAGTTTCTCACTATTAAATAAAAATTATATATATATTTAAAATGAAAACCTAGAAAGACAATATGCTTTCTGTCTTATTTAACCATATTTTTCTTTCATTAACAAAGTGAAAAAACTTACGCTGTCAAAAATACAGAAGAGTAAATTGTCATGGAAATAAATATAGATATACCTTGAAGGAGTAGAGCCTGTATGTAGTACAGTTTTCCCTGTAGTGTCCATTCTCTGAATTACTAAGTGATCTAACACCATCTTTTTCTTGGCTCTTTCAAGAATATCTTCTTCTACTGATCCTTTTGTGACTAGCCGATAAATATTAACCTACGTATATTTTTCAAAAAAAGAGCAATAACAAGAAGAAATCTCATTCTCACTAGATATTTTCTGAATTCACTGACTAGTTTCAAATATGAAATAGTAGTTCAATCATGGTCTTTACATAATCGTTTTAAAAAAGAACAGAAATAAACTCCTAGACCTGTCTTTTTTAAACATTTGGCACAAGCACTGCCACAGGCAAAACTGTCATATTTCCTATTATTACTGTATGTCTTCTGCAAGAGAGAAATCTGAAGAAAACTAAGAAATATTTAAGCAAGAGGGATGTGCCTCATGTAGCAGTTACTGTCTAAAATGACACGATGCCAATGAATGTGGGACAGACAAGCCCACAACTATTCTCCCTCTCCCATCCATACACCACAGCTGCCAATAGGGAAATTTAAAGAAACAGAAAAATTAAACGAGCATTACTAACATTTTTTGGACATACACAGCGAATGTTAGCTATTAATAAAAATACATGAAGATTGAACAGTGCAGACAAAAAGTGGACTGGTACTGTAGAGAACCTTCCTTCAGGTTTGGAGCTTAAAGCTGCATGTGTGTACCTGCTTCTTCTGTCCAATCCTATGTGCTCTCGCCTGAGCTTGCAGGTCGTTCTGTGGATTCCAGTCAGAATCAAATATAACTACAGTATCAGCAGATGCCAAATTGATACCTAATCCTCCAGCTCTGGTGGACAGTAAAAAGCAGAAATCCTGAAATCATAAAACAAGCAAGTTTTATATACAATAGTTGTCATGCTCTTAAAGGAATCAATATGACACTTGTTTAAGCAGTCTGTGGCACAGACTACAAAACCATGTACTAACAATGCTGTAACTGTTCTGTTTAAATCTTCTTAAGTATAAAGCTGTGGTGGAACAGTTCTGTCACTCAAAGCCCACTTAAGACCTGATGTGATCCCTCTCCCACCTTTTACTAGGTCACAAACCAACCTAGGGTAACACTGGCATGGACTGTGAAAAACAGTGAACCAGAACATTAAGCCTCCTCAGTGTGCTGGGTCCCTGCTTTCCCAGCCTTGCACTGCTCTCCCTGTATCCTGGGGAGTCAAGTCACCTTCTGATGGCCAACAGGGAGGTGATACTAAACTCTGAAGGTCAGCAAGTTCTGGATCTGGCAACTGGCAAAAAATACCAGAAAGGTTTGACATCTGAGGTGGGCCAGAGTGGAGAAACACCTGACGAATGTCAGTTATCTCAGACTCTATAAGGAGTTATCCTAAAGGAACTGAGATATGCAATAAAACAACATACGAAATTCAAAATAAAACTGTTTAAAAAAGTAGAAAAGATCCTAATTTTCAGTACAGGTAAAGGTCATACAGAACCATTACGCACAGGAATGAGTCCTGAGAATTGTGTATTGAAATCTCCATGTAGTGCTTGGCTCACTAATGGCCAAAACCCATACAGAATGATCCAAATTTTTAGAAAAGAAATAAAAAAACCAAAACCGAGAACCTAATTTTGTTGCTGCACAAAGGCACAGTTTGCCTCCATTTTTGAAACGCATGTTTAAATTTCTCTTAAACTCAAAAAACGTACAGTGTAACCACAAAGATTTCAGAAAAAGGTAACAATGTCCACATTAGAAATCTGAAATGGCATTAACTTACATATTTAACAAGTATCTAGCGTTATGAAGTCTCTCCTCCATCATAGTAGGAACAAGCTCAGCAGCAACTCACAAACACTACCCTTCCGTTACTCTTTTTAAAAAAAAACAACGAACAACCTCCCCTCCCTCAGAACTGCCAGTATACAACAAAAGATTTAGGCTGGTCACAGGCACTGAATGGCTTGCATATTAGTATACTAAATAAGCTACAAATTTTCCAACTTGGAAAAGGAAGCATCTGTAACAGACACCTAGAGTTACAAAGAATTGTCAGAAATTAGTTCTTCACCATTTCTTCCATGGCAAGTAGGTGACAACAAATGAAGGTAACAGAAGCCACATTTGAAGCAATTAAAGATTGTTGTTCATGCACAGGTATACGCAAGTTAGCTCTGTTCATTGCTAAAGGATATTTTTGATGCTAACTGCTTGTGTTAGTTCAATGTTCTTGTAAACACTGTTAAGTTCTACACAGCAACAAAGCTGAGTTTAAATTTCTGTAGTATTTACAGAGTAATTACTTTATGAAGAGCTTTAAAAAAAAAATATAGCCACACAACTGGTGAAATACTATTAATAGATTCCTTTTCTTATCTTTCACTTTTTGTGCAATGTTCTTTTTATATTTCTTTGGTAAAAAAAAGATTTCTTAGGAAAATACTACCATACCTCTGATCCTTCTGCATTAAAATGATCCAGTGCTTGTTTCCTCAATTCTCCTTTTATTGATCCATCAAGTCGCTAAAGAGATTGAATACTACAGTTAAAAAATAAATTTTTCCACTTTATTAAAAATCGGAACAACTTTAATTCTCTATTCCTGAAGCTGTTACGTGAAGGAAAAAAACTAATTAAATACTTCACATAATTTTTAATTCATCTGTTTAATTTCAAAATACATTTAGCATATAGCAGTTGCTAGTCTTTCTAGAAAAAGAACACATCTTCTTATACCTCTTCTTAAGCAAGTGGTAAAGATCATATGATCACAAAACAGTTGAGATTTGAAGGGACCTCTGGAGGTCATCTACTCCTCTACTCAGGTGGCGACAGCTAAAGCAGGTTGCCCAAGGTCATGTCCAGGTAGCTTTTGAATATCACAGATGATGGAGATTCCACAACCTTTATAAAACTTCCAGCACTCTGTCACCCTCAGAGTAAAGAAAAGATTGCTCTTATACTCAAGATCAAAGCTTCTTGGCTACTACTATTAAGATTCTTACCTGAAAAGGAAACTGACGATACTTCAGATACTCTGCTAAGATGTCCAGCATCCTCACCATCTGTGAGAAAATCAGAACTCTGTTGCCACGTTCCCGCAGACGAATCAGTAGCTTGTCAAGAAGGATTAGTTTCCCGCTGCTACGTATTAAATGCTACAAAACCCAAGAAATACATATTACAAAATAAGTTCATCTCAACGTTAATACACACTGCAGTTAGTTAGACATTCATCTGAGGTTTGCTTTTCTTTCCAATGCTGTAGGAAGAACAAAAAAAAGGCAAATTCTGACACTCCTTAAGAATTTTACAGTACAAAATGTGCATACAATTCATTCACCTAGAATTACAGAAAAAAACACCCATCAAATTCATGTAACCATAAGATAACACTAGTATATAAATTTACTAGTATGCAGCATTAACTGAAAACGAAACTTTATTGATTTTAGTTCAGACGATTCTAACAGAAATCAATGGGATTACCAATTCACATATTTAAAGGAAATGCAATGTTCAGTTTCCTTTCAAAGTTGTATTTTAACACCTCATCAAAACATTAAGTAAATATAAGGGCTGAAAATTTAAGTTGTTATGATGTAAGCCCAAGTTTTTTCTTGTGACATAAAAAAAATAAAATTCTGTAACCAATAAAACAAAAGATTGAGGAAAAAAAGTAGTACTACTTTTTCTTCACTTCCCATCTTTTGAAAACAAATAGGTACTGCTGCTTAAACCTCTATTTTTAAACAAAGCCTATCAATTAAATTAAGTCTCTCAGGCAAGATAAAGTGAGAGGAATTTTGTTTGTCGTGCCTAGTACTGCAACCCACCTAGTAAGCAGAACAGAAACCCGAGTAAATGTGAAATTTCATGTTGAAAACAGTAGGCCTCTTTAGGTGAAGACACTTGTGACAGAGTTTTGGAGAGTGGTAAATGTTGAGCTAGTTGCTTTTATTCTTTATGCTAGAAAGGAGCAGGATATTTGTTACTGCTTAAACTAGTAACTTTGGGAAGGCATGTAACTATAAACTTGAAAGCTTACAGAAAAAAAATAATCTACAGAAACATTTGTATTGGTATAAAGTGCATCAACAACAACAGTCTTCTTATTTGTTGCTGTCCTTAACAGATCACCTTTGGTAGTGGTGGTAATTGTTTTCACCTGTTTGAACTACAATAACAAAATCACACTGTGCTTTGGATGCTTGCTACTTTTCTTCCCTTGTTTGTAAGCATACAGAAAACAGTATTTGATTATTAAAGCTTAAAAAACATTCTGCAGTTCACCTTCTGCTATCAGAGATTGCTGGTGTGCAACTGCCACTCACATTACATTTACCTGCTTTATTTTACTTGGGTTTAAAATAGGTCTCAAGTTTATTTTGCATGGAAATACACAACCTGTTTCAAAATATTTCCTTTTATTTTGACTGTAATTAAATTCAGGGATATTTTATTTAGTCAATTATCTGTCAATTATTCAGTTCCTGTTAAGACACAAAAATGAATTCACTTACCTGTGAAACCCAGGATGCACATTTTCTAAAGAACCTTTTTACTTAATATATACTTCAATAAGAATTCATAGACTACCAGAGCACTACACATTTGTGTGAATATTGTAAATGTAAAACAGATTTTTTTTTGGTCTTTATTAAAAAGTGATGTTACCTGTAAGGCCTCCTGTTTATTATAGAATTCATTATTATCCGGTGGTTTAATGAGGTAGCAATGGTTACAACACTTCTTGAGTTCCATCATGATGTTCAAAAAACCTGAGGTACTGCCTTTTGAACCTTTACTGAGGGCTTTATAATTCCTGGTTAAAATCCACCTAGGATATAAAGATGTACCATATAACTAATTTCTAAACATATGTGGAAGAAAGACATATGTAAGCTCTCAAAATATAAAGTAAAAAGCAGCTCCCAGAAAAGCAAACACACACACAAAAAAGATGTTACAGGAATAGATATCATATCTGTGTATTTCTTGAGCTTGTTTCACGCAATTCTACTGTTGTAGAATCCTAGAAGCCTCAAATTCAAATTACATTATAAAAACTATTATACTTTGTAATATATGTAGACATGGCACTAAATTGTCAGAATTTTAAAAGTACTTTTATTTACTTGTAATATTGCTTCTGCAATGCACTCATTTCCATCCTCAAAATTTGTTCAACCTTAGCAGGTAAAGACTTTTCTACATCTTTTTTAACTCTTCTGAGTAGAAATGGTTCAAGTTCTTTGTGAAGACTTGCATAACCAAACTCTCTCCCTTTGCCATGCTCCTCTTCAAAATCTTCCCAGGAGGAAAACCTTCAATATAATGAAGAATGAGCACAAAGCAGTGACATACTGTGAATGATGTGAAAAACCAAAATTCAAGAAAGAGAACAGACACACAAGTGTGTATAAACATACCAGAAGAGCATATACATATCTGGATTTCTTACCCCCTCCCTTCTGTTTAATTTATCCAATTTCTGAATTTTCATCTTGCAAGAAACTCCAAATACTTTGCCTATAAATAGAATTATTCAATTTTTCCAAAACATTTACAGAATGAAAATGACTGAAGTTTAACATCCCCAGTGGAAACTGAACATTTTTCTTTTTCTACAAGGAAAAAGAATTGTTTCAGAAATTCCATTATTACGTTTATCAAGAGCAGTATGAAAAAAACAGCTGCATGGCTAGAGTGTGCACAATAGAACACGATGTTACTTCATATAAATTTTGGAGCTTGCATAGGTTAGCTGAGTTGTAACTATCCTCTGTGCTAACAGACTAGGAGAACAGACTTTATGATGAAATGAGGAATCAGTCCTAGACCATGTGGCTTTAAATATAAGGTTCTGAAGAAACCAGTATATTCCGTAGTTCAAACTAAAAATGGAGCTATAACGTTTAGTATTTACATGTCTGAGGGAAATTTGCTCTCAATGCATGAGGTCTATTTCAGCTTAAGTATAAACAGAGGTCAGTACAAAATAAGGTCAATACAGTAAGCATACTGTATGTAAACTGTATGGGAAAACCAGATGACTGAAGTGGGTATCTTGGTATAAATTTATTTTCATTAATAGTACTAACACAGAAAAGATTCCTTTCTATTTCCCAAGAGTAAAACTGTGTGGGTTTCCTCTTCAGCTAAGATAAAGCCTTTTTTTTCAGGTTATGACCCATCTTTTTTGTGGACTCCTAAAATGGAAAACGGTGACAACTGCTACCAGTTGTCAATTACTTACCAGAAGCAGCATCAAAAAATACATGCACATACTTTATGCAGAATACTTAAATTATCCTTCAGTACGATTCTCTACCTCTACTGATTTTCGAATCACTACACTACTTCACAATAACAAACTTGACAAAACAAACTTCACAAAAAAAAATTATAAATATCTTCCTTACTTTTCTGGCATGATGAAGTGCAACAAAGACCAAAGCTCTTTGAGAGAGTTTTGCAGAGGGGTTCCAGTAATAAGAAGGCGATGGTTGGACTTAAAGTCTATTAAAGTCTTGTAGAGAAGAGAGTCGTCATTTTTTAAACGATGAGCTTCATCAACTCCTATGAACGCCCAATTCAGACCTCCAAGGAATGACTTAAAGAATTGGAGGGGGAACATTAGACAGATAACACACAAACACATTGCATAATTTCCCACATTTTATAATCAATCTATAAACACTATGACTTCTTGGTTTACTTTAGAAAACATGGGCAGCTGTATGTTTTTAGTACTAATTATGGCTTTTACACTTGCCAGACTGAGTGAAAGGCTGTGCAAGGATCCCAAGAAAGCATAAATTATGTGTAACAGGAAAAAAAAAAGCCCAAAACTCTGACCCACATTAATTTTTTTCTCCTGAAGGTGGGAGAAGATTATTACAGTAATGAGGATCCTAAGGAAACCAGAGAAAAAGTGTTACCCACCCACTTAATGAAATGGGAAAAGCTGAAAGCCTCACCACGCATACAGAAAATCTAGAAGTTTTTAAAGAAACTCCCAAACCAACACACAAAAAACCCCAAACCCCAAATCATGCGCTGTCACTACTTCTAAAAGCAAAAGCTATCACACTCTCTGTAAATGTAATGACCCACAAACTAAATACATGCAACTTTAAAGAGAGTTCTGCACTGGAGAAGTTGGTTTTATATCCCTGAAGAACTGTGATTACCTTATCTTTCAGCAAAATTTCATATGTTGTTAGGAGTATGTTAAATTTTAATCGTTTGGTCTGCGGATGCATCCATTCATGAGTTCTTATCTATAAAAAGAATAAAGAGCAAAAATGGTCTTGTTGACTGCGATGAATTTAAGTACTCAGCGATGTAAATGTTTAATGACATACAACAGTATGACAAAACAGATGCACAATGTATTAAGATACATGAAAACTTCTAAGCTAAGCACTCCAAAAGTATTTTTTTAAAACTTCTGAATAAGCACCAAAGAATTTCTACAAATTGTCTTTAATGGTAAGATTCAGAAACACATTAAGAAAACAACCAACCATTCAGAAAATAAATGAAGATAATGTCTGGTTTGCTTACATATTATTTTTACTGTATCATCCTAAATAATCACACTGCAGAAGAGTCTTGCATTTGAAAACAATTATAAGTTTTTAATCCTGTTCACTATTAAGCAGGAAGGAAATCTTTCACACACATTTATATCGGATCAAAATCTAAGCTTCTGATTTCCATCTTAAAACACATAGTGTTTCTGTAAGTATTTTCTTCGTCCTAACCAAAATACTGGAGATAAGCAGAGGATAGGAATACAAAGCCAGTCTTTTTTATCTACAAGTCTTTCCAGTGATGCAAAGAAAACACTCACCATATTTCTGCTAGTTATGTCTCCTAAGTAAACTACAGCATTCATCTGAGGAGCCCACGTTTGAATCTCTCTTTGCCAAGATGTCAAGGTAGAAAGTGGCACGACTAGCAAGAAAGGCCCATACAGTTGATGTTCATGAAACAGGTAGTTCAGAAAAGAAATTGTTTGTATTGTTTTACCAAGACCCATTTCATCTGCAAGAATACAGCTATTCCCTCTAAAAAAAAAAAAAAAAAAAATTGGGTGAGGGGTGAGAAGGATAGGACAAGAAGAAATTATTATCTTTTGAGCATAAAAACCACTCATATAAGTTTAAGATTTTGAAACTATACCTCCTGAAGAAGTTTACTTCACTTTTTTTCCATAAAAACTATTTGCACCCCTGCTTAATACTTGAATTAAATGAATAAAATGCTTTCAAGTATTCCCCATGAGTCTAACTTTAAAAGCCTAACACTAATGTTGACATTTCAGAAGATTTTATTTTGATTTGGGTTTCTGGTTTTACTGGTTTAGGTTTGTTTGTTTTCTAAAAATACGACTTACCCCATGCCATGGAATGATAAGCTTTGATACCAATTAGCACAAAACCACTCCCCTCAGGCCTCCTTTGAGCTTACTGTATGTAACCCTCCGCCTTCTACAAATGCTTACAATTTGCAAACAGAAAAATTCATTTGAGACTTACTTGCACCATGAGTGAGCAAGCCAATTCAATCCATTTAACTGATAATCTCTTAACTCCAAGCTTTCATGTCCTCCAATGTAAGATGGCTGCTTCTTTAGTGCAACAAACCTTGGCCTGTGTTTTAGAACCTGTCAACAGCAAATTGATCGTAAGTTGTACTACTGACTGAAGTTACCAAAATTTCTTCCTATAGAAAAAAACAGCAGTAGGGATCTACTGGGTCACCAAATCTAGTCTTTATCCATTAACAAAAACTAGGCCACATAAGAACACCAAGCAATTTGCAAGATGAAATTAATCTGATTGCTAATCTAGATTTCACAACAGGAGTGACATTAACTCAAAGTTCACTTTTAAAATAAACTACAATATTAAACAAGCGCATCTTTGAATGTCAGTAAAAATGCAGAAAAATGGTGTCGACAAAAGCTACTCTTAGCAGTGATATTTTCCATATATATTACTACATATCATTATTATTACTCTGAACAACTTTCAGGAAGTATTTCATAATATGTAGCTTATCCTGGAATTCACAGAATACTTTCATAGTTTTACTATCACAGCTGATGTGGTAGCTTGAATCTGACCGACAGCTAAGCCACCACTAAGCTGCTTGACTATTCCCCACCCCTGTAGAACATGGGAGAGAACTGAAAGAGTGAAAGTGAGAAGAACTTGTGGGTCAAAATAAAGAGTTTACTAAGGAAAGGAAAAAAACCTTAACCAACCAACCCAAATAATAAAATAAAACCCCACAAGTAACAGAAAGGGAGTCACACATTTATTCACCAGCAGACTGATGACCAGCAGGTCTTCAAGCAACAGCCATCTTCAAACCCTGTTCTCAGCTCACCTAGCTGCATTGCTGAGCATGGCATTAAATGACATGGAACATCTCTCTGGCCAGCTGGAGTCAGCTATACTGAATATGTTCCTTCCCATCCCCTTGCCCATCCTCAACCACGGCAGGGAGGGCACAGCAAGACACGGAAAAGGCCTTAACAACATGTAAGCACTATTCAGCAACAGGAAAGATACTGATGGGTTAACAACACTGTTTGGGTAACAAACATAAAACATGGGCCATACAGAGTGCTGTGAAGCAAACTAACTCCATCCCACCCAGACTCAGTAAAACTGACTATAAATCCACTGCAAATTACATACCTTGCAGTCCTTGAAGGGAGTGGTCTTGGATTGATTTCTGCTGAAGTACTCATCAATGCGTGCCTGAAACTTTTTGGCAATGAGAGCACCATCTTCCCAGCTACATTCTGAATAAGGCAGACCCTGCCACTTACAATAGTAGTCTGGATAACCAGCTGCTGATTTCTGATTTGAATGAGCTGCAGAAAGGCACCATAGATCAGCATTTAACTTCTGTATCTTATGAAAACACTTGTTCTAAATAATAAGACAACATAAATAGCATGGACAGTATGACAACTTCTCTTTACCTAGAATTTTGTTTTGGATTAAGAAGTCAGTGATATTCATATTCTAAATTTCTTAACTACAAATGCAACATATAAGCAGTGAACATACAGAATTCACAACAAACACTGTTTTCTTTCCGCAAGTTTGTAACATACCAATTATTCTTTCTACTATCTGGTATTGTTTATGTAGATCATCTGTAAGCTCTTGCTGGCAGTTGTAATATTCCACATCTTCTGGAGAAGCATTTTTCAGCCTGTAATAGGAATTAATTTACAATTTATTACACTGTATAGCTCTAAACCTAAGAAAATGTAGCAACTCCAAAGCTCTGAATGTATGCATTACAGGAATGTTGCTTAGAGTGCTTCTTAGAAGGGGCAACTTAGAAATTTCTATTTCACAATTTCTGCATCTGGCCTATATGCCTCATTGAATAAGAATGCTTATCAAGAGACACAACTGCTACAGGTTGTACTACTCATGAACCTCATTCGGAATACCTGTTCTCAAATATAAGTAGTGTACTTTGTTGGCTATTTTCATGGAACACTATTCAGAGTGGCTCACTCTGTAAGAATTCATCTTATGATTAAGTTGCTAAAAATCCCACCAGTATTCACTGATTATATTAAATATACTAATAAAAATGGAACACCAAAAGGTGACTTTCAAATGTATGGACTTCTTCAGGATTTTGTTCTTAGGCTTGAACCTCAGGTTTCAGCCATGAAAACTGAAGTCCTCAAAGTAATCTGACATGGCTAACGCACCAAAAAAATACCAGTCTCTGCAGCAACTCCTGAAGAAATCCGACCAAAGTATAACAACAAAATTAGCAAAAGGTACGACTTATTAATTATTTTTCAAACTACCCATCTTGTTAAAACTCTGTAAAACATACACACTAAAATCAGGTTCAGAAGATTGTCTTACAGGAACATTTTAAGAAGACTTCAACTTTTCAAGTTTTTGTCTTGCTGTTGCATAGACACTTGAAAATATGCCCTCCAGAAGAAGTAACAGATCTCAGAGACACAACAGAACATCTCTACTGTTAAAAATATAGTGGAAGACTATGTAAAAATATTCACCATCGTTTTGTTTCCTGATCCTTTTTCTTGTAGTTGTCCAGTTTTTTCATTCCTTTAACATTTTGTTGCTTCAGTGTTTCCTCAGTTTCCCAAGTGTTATGGATGTGTGACCAACCTTTCCATTTAATAAGATATTGTATTTCTCCCGACTCTTTTGACTTTTCAAACCCAGCATTTGGGTCACCATCTGCCTCAACTGCATAGATAGTGGTTGCAGCACCTGTGGCTGAAAAAGAAACCACATCATAAGCCTTAATAAAGTGTGCCTTGTAAGTTAACCAGTAAGAAATGTAGCATAGAAAGAAATCAGTGATACTTTTAAATGAGTACATACCTGAGTAGTATCCACAGCTCTCATGTAATTACTCTTGAAACAATTACAATGTAGGTGTGCTAACACATGCAACTAGTTGTCAAAAGAGATCCAAAAAAGCAACCAAAACTTCTGCATCTAACCTCCAATATTTTGTCTTTCCTCATAACAATCTTCTTTGCATTGCTAGTTTTCAAATTGATCAGCAGCGAATGCTCCACTAACACTGCCTTTCATCTCCAGTTGTATTAATCTCATCTCTGAGCATACAAAAGACATCTGACATTATGCTTGGTCAGCCTTGAGACATAAATATCCTATACTGGGGTTGTATAAATCTATTTCTTCCTAGACAAGTTTTACTGCTCTTTCTGGCTTTGTTATCTTACCCAGAAATTTTTTAATTAAGTACAGTCTGTCTCACAGCTGAAGCATACTAGCACCAGGAAAAAGGCTCCTTTCTGTGGACAGCCAGGTAAGGAAATAAGCCCAGCAAACTGCAGGGGCCAGACAAAGCCACAGAGTGGCAACAGCAAAAGACAGCACAAGCAGCAACATCATCTGGGCAGGAAGAATATAAGAAGGTTAGTTCCAAAGGCTTTCACTACAAAAGTTAGCATTATGCATTGGAGCAGGATACACTATAACTTGGGACAGCATGGGAGAAGAAGGTTGAGAGGAAGAAGAGTGTAAGATTTGAAATTTTAGAGATTGGCTAAACCTACTGGAAAAGGGAGCTCTGAAGTGCAAGGGGCCTAGGGTTTGGTTGTAGTTTATTTTGTGTGTGTGTATGTTTGTTTTTATAATCAGGACCCTAATTTGCAGACTCAAATACTTGCAGAACTGCTAAACACTGAGTCCCACTATAGCTGGAAATATGACATGCCTACCACATTCACAAAATACTTTTAAGACTTTACATGCAAGTAAGTGCACCACCAAAACTTAAGATGCATTCTGTAGTCATTCCACACATTGCACTGTAATGAGATGACAGGTACAACAAAAATTAAAATCATAACCTCAGCAGTTCAGCCTTGCCAACACTATCTTTCAGGGTTCAAGTTACCAGTTAGGTCTCCTATCTAGTCCACTTTCTCCACTCCAGTATATCTACTGATCAAGTATCACTAAACTGTACTAACACTGGTGTAATAATATGGTATGAAATTATGCAATACGGAGATGTCTTCCACCTCATCTTTTTTTTCTAATTGGGTATGGAATTCTACATTTTACTTTGCAACACTTACTAGGGACTTTAAAAAGGAATATCCTTATGAATATAAAAGACAAAACTATGATTTTTTGGTAACTTTAAAATTATTGCTGGTTATAAACTCCACAAGGAGTCTACAGCTAAGAACATCTGCTGAAGTTGCATGACAATGCACTCCATGACCTTAAGAACACTAAAAAAAATATATATATACCTCCTTTTCTGCCAACTCGACTATCCATGAACTTCTCTATAGTTTCAAATTCATCTTCTTCAGTTTGTGGGACATCTTCTCCACAAACTTCCAGTAAATCATCAGAATCTGTCTTAGTTTCTTCAGCTTCTTTGTAACTAATGTTGACTGTTGCCTGGCGACGAGAACCTCTCTTATCATAATCATCATCATCATCATCCTCCTCTTCCTCTTCCTCATCCTCTGATGAATCAAGTCGCCTCTTCTTTGCTCCTGCATTCTTTTTCCCAGTTTTTGGTTTAGTTCTTGAAGAAAACAAGGTATGATGCAACAATGGTGTTTCAACAGGGACCAGTCTATTACTTTCTGCATACATACATTTAATGAATGTTCAGTTACTCCACTTACAGTTAGAGCTGACAGAAAAAGGTATTCATTGGAAGGCACGAGTATTTTAATATTTATGCAGTTTTAAAACCTTTTCCTGTTTTTAATAGGAATTAATGTTTTCATTCACATGTTTAGCAAAAGTAAATATACAATTGCTTATTAGAAATAGTACTAGGGAATGCAAATGCATGACTCCTTACCTACTTGGAGGTTTCCGACTTTTGACCTTATTTTTTGGCTCATAGTCAGATTCACTCTCTTCACAACTGCTTTTCTCCCTATCTTCCTCTGATTCAGAATCGGAACCAGTTCCGGATCCTGAGCCTGACATTTGCCAGTCTTCACTGTACATATTGAAAGACAAAAGAGTAATTTATGTTTGTGTTTTGGACTTTTTTTTAATCAGGTATTCATTCATAGGCTACCTGCTGTAATTTCAACATTCTACAAGAAATAAAAATCTTGTAACAGTTATTTCAGCTGATGAGACAGAAATTGTCATCAGTAAGCAACAGATAACTGAAAATGCCCAGTGGCTTCCAAGGGAGTTGGACTACATTTTCTATTACCAAGAGGTAGATTTAAAGTCCAAAATAAAACAGAAATCTGGATTTCTTTATACATTTCAGGATAAAGAAATGACTTAAGATGATGTTAAGAAACCAAAGCACTTAACAAGTCTAAATTGAACACACAGATGCTCAAATCATGAAGTCCTGTCATGGTGTATTCTGGAGAGTCCCATATTGTCTAACGCCTACAGAGCCTGTAACCCATGTGAAGGATCAGCAACTTTGGCACAGGAATAAAAAAAATAAGAGGTTGTTCTAGAAACACCCAGAGAAACTTGAATTGCAGCAATCAGTAGCACTGACCCCCAAAAGCTCCTACTAAGCTTCCAAATCAGTGCTTCACAACCAGGCAAATACTATGAGCCGGACACTTGTAACTCAGCAGCAAGAATTCCTTGTTTCTGCTTAACTGAGATGATCTACTTTGCAACAGGAAAGGTGTACCCACTAGTGAACAGTATCTTGCTTCAAACTCTGAAGCAAAACTGAACTTAATACAGGTAAATTTCATCTTAATAGTGTCATGAAAAAAGATAAAGAAAAAAATAGTCTAGCATACATTACTGAATCACTGATAAGTCTTTATACTAACATCAGGTTTCAGTCTGCTTTCAAAAATGTCTGAGCAGTAGTAATGTTAATCGAAGATGGATTACCAAGAAATCTCCTCCATAAATTTCCAATTAGGAACCCTAGGAAGCTTTGTTCCCACTTTTCTCTCCTTCCTATCTTCCAGGACACTGAGTTCTGGACATTCCCACTGTTCCAGTCATCCAACAAGGAGAGGAGTGTTGCTGGACGTTGTACTAACAAATAAAGAGGGACTCGTTGAGGATGTGAAGGTAGGGGGCACCCTTG
>VWZO01011346.1:31347-62404 GCA_013396975.1 Bucco capensis | reverse complement strand
AAAAATAACTAAAAAACAAACAAAACAAACCTCAAAGCTTATTAAAAGTAGCCAATAAGTAATGCATAAACAATTACTAATTCGGAAACACTTTACCATGATATCTGTCCTTATATATGTATGTAAATGTGTGTGTATATATAAGGTTTGGGTTGTTCTTAAAGAGTTAAACCTATAAACATTTATCGAAGTTTTTTCCCAGACTCTTTAACACTCTGGTGATTTTAATACTAAGGAAGTTTTGCTGTGAATTGTTCCAGATTATAACTTTACTACTTTGGTCCCTTCTGAAATAAAGTGATTCTCCTGAGAGGATATTTGGTCTAGGTGTAAGGAAGACCTATTTTACACTGAGGGTGGTGAGACACTGGCATAGGTTGCCCAGAGAGGTGGTAGATGCCCCATCCCTGGAACCATTCCAGGTTAGGTTGTTTGGGATTCTGAGCCACGTGCTCTAGTTGCAGATGTCCCTGCTGACTTCAGGGGCAGTTGGACTGGATGACCTTGGAAGGTCCAAGGCATTCTATGATTCTGTGAATCTTCTCTCACAGCACAGAAGTTCCTGGAAAACAGCAGATACAAGGGGTTTGTGCTGGAGCTTTTCTCAGAGTCTCTGTCGTTTCCCACCCACAGGCACTAACCAAGCAGTGAAGTAAGTTCTGCACATTTTTGGTTTACTGTCACAGTTTGATAAGATTTCATAATATTCCCTGGAACGATGGGGTGTGAATTCTGGCACTTGGGATGCTGTTTTCACCTGCTCAGGCAGCTCCTCGATAAGGTTTATTCCACTTTTCATAGAGGAAAATACTTTTTATTCTCCTGTATCAATGCACTTACTGGCAGCCTCAGTTTCTTAGTCGCAGCGCTCATCTAACAGTTAACAGCTTTTCATCTTGCCTAATGGTTTGTAAAGTTGATTAGGTCCTTGGTTATCAGATGCCTGATAAAGATACACTCAAATAATCACAGTCTGGTTGTCTGTTCAAGGGTTTAATCGGCTCATAATTAAAGAATTGGCTGTACTCCATTTCCAGCTATTAGTTCTTGTTATACCTTTCCCTGCTAGCTTTGGAAATGATTTTTTCCCTTGGACAATACTTGTGTGTGATTAAACTGCCTTTCAAAGCACATACAAAGTGGTAAAAGAGCATCTAGGGGAGAGATCTCTGTCCAGAGGTTCTGGTGAGTGGTGGCACGGCTGCTAGAAAAATCGGATCAACCTGCTTGTGGGTTGATTAACTTTCTGCTAATTGCTAGTATCCACCTTGCCCTGAGGCTCTGAGAACCTCTGGTGAAGCAAGGGGTGAGCAGAGGCTACCCGGGAGCATCCTTCCTGTCACTCCTGGTGCTTTTAGGTCCCGTGGGCTCCCAGATCCTTCCACAGTGGGGATTTCTAAGGTCTCCGCACGCAGGAGTGCCTGGCATTCCCGGCAGGAATGCCTGATATTTGCAGATATTTGCATATATCTCTCTATTCTTTCTAAAAGGTGACCTGCTGGCAGCCCTGCCCTCCGCATCCCCTTTTCCCACCTATCTTCTTATCAGCTCGCTTTAGGTTGCCTTTCCCGTAAATCCTTAAGGGAGGAGAAGAGTGTCCAACCCCACCCCTGTGGTTGGCAGGAGCACGTTATCAGCCTTTTTGGCTGATGTATCATCGTGGCCGCGCCTGCCAGTGCCAAGCTCAATAGCTCCTTCGAGGTTTGCCCAAAGAAAAACAAAGACAAGGGAGGGGATGGAGGTAGAGAAGTGATGGTGTTACAGGGTGTTAGAGCTCCCGGGGGAGTTATCGTCCCCTTGTACTCGGCACTGGTGAGGCTGCACTTCGAATACTGTGTTCAGTTTTGGGCCCCTCCCTCCAAGAAGGACATTGAGGCATTGGAGCGTGTCCAGAGAAGGGCAACAAGGCTGGTGAAAAAGTCTGGAGAATAAGTCTTGTGAGGGGCAGCTGAGGGAAGTGGGGTTGTTTAGTCTGAGGAATAGGAGGCTCAGGGGAGACCTTATCACTTTCTACAACTCCCTGAAAGGAGGTTGGAGCGAGGTGGGAGTAGGTCTCTTCTCCCAGGTAACAAGTGATAGGACAAGAGGAAATAGCTTCAAGTTGCACCATGGGAGTTTTAGATTAGATATTAGGAAAAATTTCTTTACCAAAAGAGTTGTTAGGCATTGGAACAGGTTGCTCCGGGAAGTGGTGGAGTCACCGTCCTGGAGGTGTTCAAAAATCCTATGGATGTGGTACTTAAGGACATAGTTTGATGGTGAGCATGGTGCTGATAAGTTGATGGTTGGACTTGATGATCTTAGAGGTCTTTTCCAACCTTAACGATTCTGTGATACGGTGATGTTACGGCTCTAGGGGTGGGTGTCACGGTCCAAGGGGTGGACGTTACAGCCCCGGGGGAGGCGGGAAAAGTGTGTGTGTGTGCATGTGTGTTACGTCCGGAGGGGCCGTGCTCGCCGCCGCTCCGCCCCGCCACCCTACCCTCCGTGCCGTCCCCCCCTCCCCGGGGCTGCCGCTTAAATCCTCCGTCCCGCCCGGCCGCTCTCACCACCCCACACTTTCCTTCCTTCGACCGCCGCGATGCCGCTGTGGGGCTGGAGCCTGCTGCTGCCCACCCTTCTGCTGCTGCCGCCGCCTCCTGCCGCCGCCGTCCCGTCGCCCGCCTGCCCGGAGCGCTGCGACCGGTCCCGTTGCCCTCCGCTGCCCTCCTCTTGCCCCGGTGGGGCCGTTTTGGACTCCTGCGGCTGCTGCCGCGTTTGCGGGGCGGAGGAAGGCGAGCCGTGCGGCGGCGGAGGGCCCGGCAGCGGCCCGCCCTGCGGTGAGGGGCTCCAGTGCGTGGTGCCGCCCGGCAGCGGCGTCCCCGCCTCGGGCACCGTGCGGAAGCGAGCGGGAACCGGCCGCTGTGTCTGCTCCAGTACCGAGCCAGTCTGCGGCAGCGACGCCGTCACCTACGCCAGCCCCTGCCAACTGCGGGCCGCCAGCCGCCGGGCAGAGCGGCTCCGGCAGCCTCCCATTATCGCCATCCAGCGCGGAGCCTGCGGGCAGGGTAAGGGAGAGCACCCCGGGGTGCAGGGGGGGATGCTGCGGGGGCTGTAAACTCGCTGGGCTTGACCCCAAGGGCCCTCCGCCTGGGTGAGGATGCGCATCCCTCGGCTGGATGAGGACGCGCATCCTTCAGGCTGTGCTGCTGGAGGAGGTCTCCCCCTTCCCGGAGGTCTCCCCCTTGTAGAGAGGAGGGATCGCCCTGCTCCAGAGCAGCAGAAAGGCATCTCGCGTCCCAGCCGGTGGCTGGCATCACGAGAAGAGGAGCAAAGAAAAGGGCTTGGCCTTGGCTCAAGTTTGGTATTCAAGTTCAGTGAGAAACCAGAGCAAGAATCCAGTGTTTGTCTTCGGCTGCCAAGTGTCAGGGGAAAAAAAACCAAAACAAAATCAACAACTACATCCAACTTGAAAACTAAACATCTTCTCCCTCCCCTTTCCCTCCCCCGAGGGAAGTGATGCTGGGCTCAGAACTGGGGGAAACTGGCCGCAAAACTCCAGCAGCGGGTCAGCTGAGGACCCGAGTCTGACTGTGCAGCTCACACAAAGTTTGGAGCAATACTTGAGCTCGCTTCTATCAAGGCGCTTTGTCACAAAGAAATGCGCTGGGAAATGAAGCCAAGAGCGGAGAAGCTGTTAAAACCCAATCCATGGAGTGTCTGTGTCAGCAGAGCAGGCAGCTGCCTGCCCTCACCCGCTTTAGCAGATATGCTCTGATTATTAATAATAGATTTGCTATAAAGTGGGATGCTTGTAACTACACAGTGTGTTCAGCTGGCTTTAGGTCGGTTTTTATGTTGTTTGTTTGTTCTTTGGAGGATGAGAGTAGCCCTCAAGAAGGAACACTGTAAACCAGTTGTGATTTTCCCTCAGCATTATTGTTATTTAGTTGTTAGCTTAGCTGACTCAGATGTGACTTGAGTAGTTGGAGCTGCAGGATGGATGCTAATGATCTGTAAGCCATATAAAGACACATTGCTGGGTTATGAAACTGTGGCTCTGCAGATGGAGCTGCTGGAGGGAGCAGCCAGTGGAGTGTTCAAGCCTTGTCGGGATAAGGAGTGCAGGATGTGACACTGCAAGGGACAGCCCTGCTGGGGGATAAACCAGGGATGATCTTTACAAGATACAACCCCTAATATAACCTGGCTTAGACCTTGTCAGCTAAGGCTGTATGTTCCTCCTGTGTAATGTGTAAAAATGAGCATGAATTATTGCTGGAGTGGTGCTCACCTGTCAGCAAGTCAGTGCTGTTTCACTGAGGAGTGATTCTTTGGGTGTTAAGTTGTACCATTTCTGCACTTCTTTCTTTAAAAACAGATCTTTCTCTAGATCATCTCCCCAGCACAAGTATATTCTGATGTATAGTTCAGCTTGGGCAAAATGCTGATCGTGCATTGCAGATCAAACTCACCATTTTGGTGTCAGTACAACCCATTTTCTGTGCTGCTGGTCTCCCCCTCAATGTCAAAGCTGCGTTGTGCTCTGTGACATCGCTGGCATTAACGGGCACTGGAGAAACAATTACAGCTTTCACACTACAGTTTCCTCATCTCCAGTGTAACATAATGCCTTGTGATTCTCAGTTCTCAATTCATCAAACCAATATTGTTTCCTCAAGTCGTTTTCTGCTGAATGTTTGCAGAGTTCAGGCTGTGTTAGTTATATGTGCCTCTGGGAGGTTGTCTTGAAAATGCATATATAGGCTGCATATAGACCTTGTATGGGAATACTCCACTGTGGTAGGTACATCATGTGTACATCCAGACAATCATTTTGCCTAGTTGCACCTCTGGTTGGAGGGATGCTTGTTTTCTGTATCACTAGGAACAAAAGGAAGGTGCTAGAGAGGTCAACTAGTAGCGTATGTTTATCCCTAGTCCAGAGCAAATATTGCTGCAAGCAAAGCTTTTTTTTATGTGTAAAGAACCTAAAACAAAAATAAGTGGAGTGCAGGCTGTACAGCACTGTTCCTGCAGGCAGATTGAAGCCTTTTTCTGAAAAGCCATTGCCTAGCATGTGACTAATTGGAATTGGTAATTGTTCATTTTATTCTGAGTTCATTTTCAAGAGTTATCTTTGGTAAATATTTTAATGCTTTCATAGTAATTTATCTATATCAATAGATACAGTGCAATGGCCTCAGGGAAATGAGGGACTAGGGATGTGAAGAAACTGTTTAGAAAGTACTTCTGTTGTTTTAAAGTTTCACATCACTTTAATAGCTGGTCAAGTGCAATATTATGTATATGACATAAAAAGAAGTAAAACTTAGTATCTTTCTCAATTTTCATCTACTGCAGCCCACTCCTGGTGCTGCTTTTGTCCTTCAGTGGTTCTCTCAGAGCGTCTGTCAACTAATGTGTTTAGGAGAGGATGCAGGAGAGGCAGGGGCAGGTTCCTCTGGGTCTGTGTGCATAAGGGGGAATGTTTTCCTTTGCAATTGTGAGTCTTAAAATTAACTCCAGTTAAAATTTCACAAGCCTTGGAGCCTGAGAGGATGAGTGGTGGCAGGGTGACAGCCATGTGGCACTGGGGTGCTGAGCAGGTCTCCTGCACCATGGTGATGTGCCATGGGATGAAGGATCAACCTGCAGCTTGCTCCAAGAGCCAGACATGAACCAGACTTACAGAAAGGGCCAAACAGGCTCTATCTGAAGAAACCCCAGGAGCAGGGAGGGGAGAGCCTGGCTGTGACTTAGCCAGGGAATGCTTTGGTTAAACTAGTACAGTGAGTGCACAGGATGGGAGCAGGACTGACGCGAGCTCTGCTAAAGTCAGGCAAGGCAGGTGATGAGCAGGGTGACACGCTGTGTGGTGGCCCTTTGACCACTTTCATTACTGCTGTGTCCCTGTCTGGAGCCATGTGCCCTTGCCAGCTTTCCCCTCCTGCAGTGTGGCCATAGGCAGTGTAACTGGTGGTAGCCATCCTGCAGCAGGTGCAGCCTTGCTTTTCCTATTAAACTCTCTGACAGATGAGTGCTTGCAGCACCAGCAAAGTGTTTCTGCTGAGCTGGAGCTTGCACACAAGAAATCTTCTTCACTTCCCATGAAGGTCTTGAGAGATGTTGATACAGAGTGTTCAGGCCTGCAAAACATGTGCTAGTGCAGTGTAATATGGGTTGGTGATGATGAAACTAGAAGGTGAATGTCCTCTGAACAGTAACCATGACTGTGTAAAGACCATCCCACACCCAGGAGTGAGGTCAGTGCAATGAGACCTCAGTGTTCTCTGTGATGAGGCTTGGACTTGCTCAGAGGATGTTTTCTTTTTCTTCTGCAAATATGCTCTTGGTGCTCTTAAATCCCTTCTGCTGACCAAGGGAAGAAGGCTTGGGATGTACAACACACAACTTAAACCAATTTTCCTTCGCCTCCTTGCCTCTCTTGGCAAATGCTGGCATGTTTTAGGACAGTGTGCCCTTCTCCATGCTGTGCTCACCACACTGTAAAATACAAACTAACCTGGATTTGCCCTTTCACTTTTAAACCAGAGTAAGAAGAAAGTTCCTTGTGCTTGCTCTCATTTCCTAACTTTCCTCTGCCCATTTTTGAACCAGATTTTTATGTTTCCATATTTTTATTAGGCTAACTATGTCTACTGTGGTATATCAGTAATCTCAGCTGTCCTCAGCACACTAGCATCTGTCACAGGCAGTTCATACTTCTCTATCACAGGCATCTTTGCCCCATGATGTCATAGCTGGAGTTTGATGTGAGCTGTTCTGGTGTAGATTAAGTAGGCCACTGCTGCTTGCTTTGGAGGAAGGCAGAGGTGTCAGGTCTGGAAAGGTATCACTAACAGATACAGGCTTTGCTATTTCTCTTCATCACATTATCATTTCATAATTCCAGAAAAAGGAGGGGGAGGGGGGAAAAAGTCCATCACTCAAGTGCAGTTTCTTGCAAAGTTGCTGACTTTGTATTTTGAAATGCGCTAGGTGAAATTGCATCCAAGTGGCTCTGTCATTATCTGGCAGAAGAAAAGGACCTCCACGGTTGATAAACTATGTGTCATTACTAGAGCCCTTTAAAAACAGGGTAAGGATGAGATCCATGCAGCAGAGGATGGGGAAGAGCACTAGATGGACCTGCCTGGATTCCTTTCCCTATAGTGTGGACAGGGCTGGCAGTGCCAAGCCTGACAGGAATGAATTATTAGGGCAGAAAGAGAAACCCAGCTGGAAAATCTGGGAAGGCTGGGAACTAAGCCAGATGTTTATCAAGAGGAAAGTTGATATTGTTGTTATGAACTGGGTTTTCAGCTGTTTCTCAAGAGAGACTAACAGACAGGGGATGGTTAGTGCACTGAAGAAGTGCTGTGAGACCTTCACAGGTTATTTGGCACGTGTCAAGCCTATTAAAAGTGACCTGGGAGGAGCTGGTGTTAAAGAACTGGATGCACAAATGAGCACTCCAGTGCTGTTAATTCTTTCAGCCACCTTCATCTCCCTCAGTTGGGAGTTGTTTTTGGGTGGTCTGAAAGTCATTATCTTCTGACTCTCCTCAGTCTCTTTTGCAGCAGCAGAAGGGGAGCGAGGGAGGGAGGGAAGAGGCAGCTGAAGGCAATGGAAATAAATAGCAACATGTTTCCAGAAGAGAACCAATTCCCAAGTGTGGGATTAAAAAGTTTTTTCCAAAGCCAAGTATTCAGCTCTGAGAGGAGGGAACTGTAAGAAGTGGTTTGTCTGAAGAAGCTCACCTTTTCCCCTCTCCAAATCTGGATTTCCTTCCTGGGGAGCCAGCAGTAACTCTGTAGTCTCTGGACTTCAAACAGTGAAGTCAGTAAACACAGATTTGGAGCAAGGGAAGAGTCAAACCTTTCATCTTCTGGGCTTTGAAATTGAAAGGTACCTGTGGACTGGACAGGAATACTTAAAGCCATGAGTAAGCAGCAGGAGTCTTTATTAAGTAGAGTTTGGATGCAGTGGAGGCAGCATTTCCTGAGCAGTTAAAGGAAAGACTCTGCCCTCCAAGAAATAGGAGAAGCTGGAAAATATTTTTCAAATGTGAATTTACGTGTGCTTGGAGTGAAAGAAAGCAACGTTAGAAATAGAAACTGGGGTACTGTGGGGCCTCTAGGATCCCTGGCTGGACTTGGCAGTCAGTCCTGCAGTGTTTGTAACTGGGCCCAAGTGAATATCTAGTATTATTTTGGAGGCTGTGTTCAGGATGTAAGAAAAAGAAAAAAGGAGGACTTTATTTTGCCTTCTGAATACAGGTCATTGTGATTCCCAAATGGCTTCACCTGCCCTCAGAGAGATGAATATAACTAAAAAGTAAGTCTCAACTCCCCTGTATTGAAGGGCTATAAAATAATGCCTTGATCTTATACTAACTGATGCTGTTGACCTCAAATCTGTAGGTAGCAGGAGATTTAATAATATCTTAAACCTGTAGGACAGGTTACTGTATTTTAAAGTTTAGTGAATTGAGAAGATCTTGGCTACCATATTTTAGTGACTGGCTCTTGAATGTCTGGGTTAATATCAGATACCCTGGTGCACTGATAAGGAAACACAAGGCTGGAAGCCAGTTGGGTTGTGCAATTGGCTGCGAGTGCTCTGCCAGGAGCTTGTTTCTGGAGACAAAAAATGTGTGCATACATATGCCCACACACTCCAGAATCGTACATATGTGTAATGTGTGAGTAATTCCAGGAGCTAGTGCACACTAAAAGCAATTGCCTGGTGCAGGCTGGCAGCAGGACAGCAGCTGGTCCTGTTGATGCAAGCAGCAGTATGTTGATGGCACTAGTGCTGGGCCTATGCCAAGAGTCATGGCATAGCTATGCTCTAGGCACCTTGCTAAAAATTTCTGTTACTAGTTAACCAAATCTTGTTCTTGTGTCTGTCACTTTTTTTTCCACAATCAAATTCTTTCCGTTACCCTGCTCTTGTCAAGCTGCCTTTTTGATGAGATGGGAGAGATGGATGTACAGTGAATAGTCTCTATCTCCAGTTTTCCAGGCTTGTTTCCAGAAATATTGATGAGCTAGAGCTCATCATGTTTCTCATAGCGATAGAACTTGCACGTATTTTGTCTGACAGACAACTGAGGGATAAAATAATGCGTATTAAAACTAGTGACCATGCATGGAAGTTGTCAAATGGGCTAGAATTTGGAGTGGTTTATATAGCAGAGCACTAAGAGAAGCTCACAACCTGTTTCCAGAGGCCACTGTCATTACGCCATTCACAGATAGTGAATCTAGGGCAAGGGAAGATAAAGAGCTTTGCTCAAGGTCAGCCAGTAGCAGAGCTGAGAGCAAATGGAGGTTTTAGTGAGTCCCTGCTCATTCTTCTGCCCTTCACACAAGAAATCTCTCCATTTTCCATTACTTTCTTTTCCATTACTCTCTCTCTTAAACTTGCAGGCTGCAGTTTTGGCTTTCATTCTGCAAACAGCATCGATGATCTGTCAATGTGCATCTGCAGAGGGTCATTTTGGAGGAGGAAAGAAGTGAGTGGATCAAGCACCAATAAGGAAGAGAAATCCAAATGACTCTCTCCCCTCCTACCATCCCACCCCCCAAACAAACACAACCCCCCAGGCATCTGATAATTCAACATTTGTGGTGGTGAAGAGTTGCTTCAGTCCTTTTGCCAGGACAGTGTATGGACTGTTTGGTGTGTTTGCCTATTCTGTGTCAGAGATCTCTAGTTAGACCTCTCTCTCTACAGAAGTAGAGCTTGGCTAACCCATATTTTCTTTTGTATACAGACAGTAAAAGTGGTCAAGCAGAAATGAAAAATGAAGACTATTAAGCTGATCCATAACGCCACTGTATAAATAAATGATGATAGGGCAGGGAATGTAATTAGAACTCCAAATAACATAAAAATATGCATATTTGAGAGAGAGAAACAGAAAGCTGCTCCTTTTTAACCTTTCAGGAGGAGCTGTACGTGCAGTGCAGCAGGGTGCTGTGTGACAGTGGCTGTCTCAGAGGTGGCAGTGCCACCTCCTTTCCATAGTTCTCAAAATGGGATGACACAGGTACCATCTGCATTACTGCAGGTTCATTCCCCACACACTCACTGGTGTCTAATGTCTACATTAAAACCAGTCTGGATGCTTTTAGAGTGGTTCTGAAGACAGGTGTAGAAAATACTCTCAGTGGCTGAGGAATCTGATCAATATGTAGATAGTGTGGCTTTTGTGCTCTAGGTGTGCTGGGTTTAGGTATTGTACAATTATGAAACCCCAGAGTTGGAGGGGAATGTGTTTAATTGCTGTTTTGAAGTATCTTCTATAGATTTGATCTTTCTGTCTGTAACAAGAGTCCTGCCACAACCAAGTGGGTGAAATCAATGCCTTCTCCAGCTGCAGAGTAGCAGCATCTTAGGAGGCTTTTTGTAGGCTTGCATCTTAAGCTTTTTTTAGGTTTCTCCTTAGAGAAAAAAAAATGTTTTAAGAATTTGTTTTTATTCCCTGGAGTCTTCATACCAAGGTTCCTGGAAGTTGAAACTGAGTCAGTCTTAAGCAGGGATTACTTCTAAAGATGCAGTACAAAAGTTGCTCGCATACTTAAAATGAGTCCTTAATGGTTTTATAATGTTAATAGGAACTGTTAAGATTAGGCAGCTTTTAGTCACACATAGGGTATAGGATTTTCCATGTTTTTGTTAATAGGCTTTTTGAGGTTGCTTTGCTGGTTCTCTGCCTGTGCTGAGTGGAGCTGGGAGGTAGAGCAAGGTGATGACCCGAGCTGGAAGGGACATAAACTGAGCAAGGCTGGAAAAAAAGAAAGAGAGGAGAAATTATTCCTGACTCATCTGTTATATTTTCAGCCTTTAGCAGAGAAGAGAATACCACATCTGCTTTAACCTGTTGACTAAAATATTCTTTATATCTGTCTGCAGGAAATAAGGCAGACTCTTTTCCACAACTACCTGACTTAATGTTTCCAGTTCAGACAGGACTATTGCTAATGATGATTTTAAGCTCAGTACTCTTTGCTCTTATCCTGAATAACTCTTCTTTTTGTGTGTCTACCTGCACCCTGCCTTCTCTCCTCATCCCCTGGACAGACTGGTGCACCCATGGAAGGCATTGTAAGCACAGTGCTGACAGGGCAACCCAGAGCTGTGCATCCTTGTCAGGGAGCTGCTGACTCGCCATTCATTTGTCATCTCCTCTGATGAGCCCATGCTCAGCATTGTATTAATAAGGCAATGCTGCTTGGGGAACAGCATGTTCCTCCAGCCCTGAGCTCCAGCCTGGCTGTTTATGCAGAAGTTGGGTTTCCTCCCACCTCACCACTGATGTTTACAGAAGGGATCGCAGTTTCCTGTTGTGTTAGATGGAGCTGTCGCTCCACTCTGGATTCCTGCCCTCCCTGCTTACCCCGAGTTGCTTTTGAACCTCATCAGCTTGGAAGTCAGTTGCTTTTGCTCACTACTGCTAGAATTGTGAGACTTTATTTTGCAGGGGCAGCCAGTGCATTTCATTTATAGAAGAATTTCTGGCATTTCTCAGTCGTCTTATATATATTTTTTTCTCCCTGTGAGGTTCTGCAGGGGTTGCTAAAGCCCAAGACTATGCCCATGAGATAAAATAGGGGCTATGCCCATTTTAAAGATCAATCTAAACCACTAAGGATTCCAATTACTTTTCACAAGTCATGGAGAGACTTAGTAACAGCTTAGACCCAGATGCACACATCCTGGGTGTTCCTTCTTCTGCAGAGTGTTCCAACCATTTGACGTCTATCTCGCAAGTCAGTAGTTGAGTTATAGCAGAAGATGCTCTGCATCTGATTCATTTGTTACTTATTATGCCTTTTAGACAAGTAATAGGAACAGATCCTGTTGGGCTAAAAGTTTTGTATCTGAAGTTACGTAGGAACTTGCTACAAGAAAGCTGCAGGGACATTGTCCTAGAACTTTGTCCTTTGACCATTTGCAGTGGCAAGAAAATCTTGAATTACATCGGGACTGGATGCCAAAGAGGTTTGCTTTATACAAAGAAGGAAGCTGGACCAAGGCTCTCTGAAGACTCTATGCTTTACAAGTTAATTACCTTCAAATACTTTTTTGTTATTTTTCTTGTTTAAGTGCAGAAGATTTCTGTATCTGTCATTCTCTTCCTGTAGCCTGGTCATTCATGCAATCACAGAATGGTTTGGTTTGCTTTGGAAGGGACTTTTAAAGGTCATCAAGTCCAGCCCCCCCTGCAGTGAGCAGGGACAGCTTCAACTAGACCAGGTTGTTCAGAGCCTTGTCCAACCTTGAATGTTTCCAGGGATAGGGCATCTACTACCTCTCTGGGCAACCTGTGCCAGTGTTTCACCACCCTCACTGCAAAAACATTTCTTTTATCTAGTCTAAATCTCCCTTTTTTAGTTTAAAACTATCTCCTCTTTTCCTGCCACAGCAGGCTGTGCTACAAAGACTGTCTCCATCTTTCTTAGAGGCTCCCTTTAAGTACTGGAAGGCCAAAATAAGGTCTCCCTGAAGCTTTGTCCTCTCCAGGCTGAACAACCCCAACTCTCTCAGCCTTTCTTCATAGCAGAGGTGTTGCTCTGATTATTTTTGTGACCCTCCTGGGCCCACTCCAACAAGTCTCTCCTGTGCTGAGGACTCCAGAGCTGGACCCAGCACTACAGGTGAGGTCTCCTCAGAGCAGAGCAAGGGAGCAGAATCCCCTCCCTCAACCTGCTGGCAACACTGCTGGGGATGCAGGCAAGCATGTGGTTGACTTCTGGGCTACAAGGGCATGCTGTTGACTCATGTCCAGCTTTTCAAATATCTGCTTTTACTTATTCATGCATTGACATTTTCAATAACTTTCTCTCTTGAACTCTGATCAAAGTTAAGCATTCAGTTGTGGCTAGTGAATGGGAATAGGATGCACACAGAGTCTCTGCATCACACAGTGCACCAGCAGCAGGAACATCCTACTGCTCATTGTCTGGGTTTGTCTTTTTGGCTTTATCTACTCTTTCACAGCCCTTTCCCTGAAAATGAGTACAGTCAGCTTTTGTTCTTGAGAGTATCAATTAAAACATGCTGTTAATTCACCTTCACTGTTGTACTCAAATGTACTGTGTTACGTGAGTGACCACACACTAGTCTGAAAACTGGTTTGTGTTATTAATTTGAAAGCTATTTTGTTCTACAAACTTTGTATAAATTCCCTATTTTGTTTAGCTTGGCAGCATTTTTTTGTTTAAAATTAGTGATTTAAAATTAATCATTTCAGGCTTTTAGATTATTTCAAAGCCTGTTACTTGCAAGATCTCTGGTGCATGTGACAGAGTCCTTGTTCAAGGTTGCCAAGAAAGAATTGATCACCTAAATATTATGATGATGAAAATGGACTTCTTTATTCCCTTTCTAAGTTTGCATTTATGCCAAAAAGCCAATTTTACTTTAAATCCTCACTTTAATCTTGCAGTGGTCTTTGCTGCAGGAAATACTTCAAGTGAATGCTGGGTTTGTTCAGTTTACTAGCTGATAACATAAAATGCCTGAAATCTCTGTTGATCAGCACTGGGATGGTCACAGTAATACAGAATTTCTGATCAGAAATCTGAGAAGTGTCTTTAGCTTCTCCTTGGGTCATACAGGGAAAAAAATAACTGATGTAATAACAGCTTTATTAGCAAGATGCTGTGCTTTGGACCTTTCAAAATTCCCTCCACTGATCTACAAGTTGTTCTTCGGCAAAGCGTCTATGATACATAGAATTTTGTTTCTTATTTTCTTAGTGTTTTTATTGCATAATATCCTTTTTGGGGACATTACACAATTTATCCTTGAATAGGAAGTGGACTATTGAGGCTTGCAGTTTTATGTAATTTCAAAGAAAAGCTCATGGCAGCAGATTCCCCATCGATCACTTTTTCCTTGTGTCTCTCCAGCAGAGCTTTGCTGATAGCATCATTTTCAGCGTGAGCTAAGCACATTTGCTGGAGTTGTTTCCATAGAAGTGTCAGAGGTTTTAGCCTTTCCCTATATGCTGTGAATGGGAGTTTGTGCAAGCACCAGTGGCTGGAGTTTTATTTGAGGTGGAAGTTCTCCAAGTCAAACTTTACAGGCTTGTGGTTTGTGTTGGTAGTCACCGGTTCTGTCAGCCCAGAAGTTTCTTGAGTGCTTGAGCCCTTCTGGTTTTATCCTGCAGAGAAACCCAAACCCATGCTGCTTTTTCAGACCCTAGTGTGCCTGTGCACCTGGGATTGTGTATCTGAACAGAATGTGAAGCAAGCACTGAGGACAGCAGGAAGTAATCATCTTATTTTCAGCAGCCTGGATAGCTTGATGCATTTAGTTAGCCCACAAGCTTCAGCAGGTTGTGGTGGCTCTGCTCATACCCAGGCAAGGATTTCACAGGTACACTTCTGGTCATTATGGATAGATTAAGCATAGATCCCATTTTCTTCCAGTGGCACCATCCTGATGTTAGCAGGCCATGGAACCCCACCAGTTGAGCTGGTAACCCATCTAGGTCTGATGAGTGTGGTAGGGCCCTCCTAGCCAGTTGTGCTTCTGCTCAGGTGCAAGTGGGAAGCAAACCCAAAGGATATTTTAATTTGTTTCCTCTGGAAGGGCAGAGGTGTTGCACTTTTCAAATATGAAGCATCTTTAATGATGGAGATGATGATCCACCTTGCCTGCTCATTTGCATATGAGCATCCTCTTAACAGTTATAAAATTACAAGTACTGACAGTTGCAGCTGTCTTGGATCATTACTGTTTCATGGGAAGTTGGGGTTTTTTGTATCTTAATGGAAGATATAGAATGGCTTGGTTTGGAAGGGACCTTAAAGATCATCTAGCTCAAACTCCCCTTCCATGAGCCATCCCTGAGGCCAGGTTGCTTAAAGCACCATCCAACCTGACCTTGAATGCTGCCAGGGTTGAGGCATGCACAACCTCTCTGGGTAACCTGTTTCAGTGCCTCACTACTCTCTCAGCAAAGAATTTCCCTCTAACATCTAATTTAAATCTCCCCTCTAAGTTTAAAACCATTCCCCTTGTCCTATCACTACCTGTCCATGTAAAAAGTCTCTGGGTTTTTTTTTTAATGTTCTCTTTAAGTGTTGAAAGGCCACAATAAGCTTTCACTGGATCCTTCTCTTCTCCAGGCTAAGTAACCCCAGCTCTTTTCTGCCTGTCATCACAGGGAAGCTACTCCCTTATGGCAGTTTCTTGCTGTTTTTAAAGACATTGAAAACTCAATTCCAGACTGAATCTGAACTTTTTGTCTTAAGACATGAGGATATCTGGATGAGGGTTGGAGGGAGAGACTTGTGTGCCTTTTTTCCTCCTTTCCTATATGTAAGATAAAAAGTCCCATTGAATGAGATAATTGTGTTTGTTCTAACTTCAAACAGTGGAAAGGAGACATTGGGAGTGTTGGAGATGCCTTAGCACAGATTAGCTATGTTGGGTGCAGTTAGCAATGAGCTGAGCTCATCCTGATGGATAAAAATAGAACCCCTTTGTTTGGAAAGGGAAAAGCATGTGAAAACTGGGTGGGAGAAAGATCCATTTCTGACTGGGAAAAGGATGCATTTCTGACTGAGGTCTGCCTAATGCTTTGTGTGGAGATCTGCTCTCATAAGAGGTAGATCTATGCTGAAAGGAGACCTTCCAGAAGAGCAGATAGAATTCTCACAACTGCAGGGAAGAGTCTTCTTTTATAAGATTTCTATCTCCAAAGCATCTTTTCAGTTTAGCTCAAAATATTTCCAAGAGCAGCATGTGTGAGTTATAAGCATTAAAGCATCAATGCCACTTTGAGTAATGACAGAATCAGAGCCTAAATCTTAATATGCTTTTTGGCTCATCTTGATAAAACCAAATTATTTCAGTTGTTTACAGCTGAGTGAGCTTTTTTCCATGGCTTGGTATTCTGTCTTGTCTCCTAGAAGTTTGTTTACTGATATTAGCCCTATTAATGTCAGTTGGCAGAGATTTTCATTTGAGGGCTGACAGCCAGCACACCTTTGATGTCCTTGAAGAATTAGTTGCCTTGGGAATTTTTCATGCTGTAACCTATTTATGGTTTGGTTTTGTTGGGTATATTTTTTAAGTCAGTTTTTGGTCATTAACTGAATTCACAACAATCATCTTTATAATATCATTAATAAAGGTTTCTTAACCATGCCTGTGGGCATTCTCAGGGCATTTAGGGCATTTTGCAATAGTTCAATAGAAACATTACAAAACACAGTAATCAGAGCATATAAATAGAAAGAGGAACAGTCTGCAAAGACCTGACTGTGAAAGCCTGAAGGTATTTAGGAACTAGAACTTTATTCAAGCCCAGTTCTCAATGATTTGGGGGGGGGGAACAAACAAACCCCCTAAAATTCCAACTCCAAACACAAACCCAAAGAAAATAGTGAAAAGACTCTGCTAAGAACAAAGCTCCAGAAGGGTGTGGTTTAATGACAGAAGAAAAATGCCAGAAAATTGGGAAAACTTTTAGTCTCCTGAATTTGGCACTGTTTAAACCAAAGAAGCAGGTTTGAACTGAGAACTACATTTTTGGGGACCAATTTGAGCATGGAATTAAAAGGCCTGCTTGTGGAGTACCTGTTGGTTAGGATGGATGTTGTGGTTAGATGTTTGTATACACAGGCAATGGAGATTAAATAATGGGGATTAAATGGGGATTAAATAAATGATTAAACCTTATCATCAACCAAAACTTAAGTCTGTTGCTTAATACTCAACCACATTCCACTAAACCACTGTGGAGTCTCCAGCTCTTTAAATCTGAAAACTTTGAGGATGTTGCATGATACCCATTCCACTCTTAAAAATCATTTCTGCTAGGACCTTGAACTGTCAGTACAGCTTGAAAATATGTGTGTTAGAGAGAAAAGTGTCACCTGAGAAGGTCTGAATTTCACCAGTGTCCTCTCAAGTGGCTAGTGATGGCTGGGAACTGCTGTATGGTGGTTGAGGAATAAGCATCTGCTCCTATTTGGTTTGTATTCTTGGTGGGTTTATGGCAATTTAGACTTCCACATAGCAGCCTGGTGGTGATTTCAATCTAAAAATTTGGTGTGATAGGGATTGCTTGTAGGGAAGATTAATGACTCGGATAAGTGTGACAGAAAGGTAAGTGTGCAGCTCCTATGTGCATTGCTCAGTAATCCCAAAGAACAATTAGCTATGGTGAGCATTAAGTATGTACATAATGGGCAAATGGTGTGCCTGCACTCATGTCCATTTTGGCCTTAGATTTTTTTTTTCCCCCCCAGGATACTTTTTCTCAGTAAGAGAAGAAACTTTCAACATCATAATACTTTTACTATAGCCTTCAGATTTTGTGTCCTCACATAATGGTAAAAACCAATTGGTAGGAACTTTTTTGTTAGCATCCATCAATGAATTCATCTGAATGGTACTTTGACTTCTGTTTATTTGCTTGGAAAAGGAAAAAAAAAGAAAAGGTGTGTTTTCCATTTCAATGGGCAGTTGTTCAAGAGCTGTTGCAAAACTGTGTTACACAATGCAAGAATTCCTAATACATAAGCAAGGAGTGGCTGTTGTGAGCTTTTTAGGTCAGTATGCCATGAATCAGTATTTATTATCTAACTTTTTCAGAGTATAAAGTTTGACCTTTTCACTGCACAGTTCAGTCTGAGGCTGTGCAAGGAGATGGATGATACCCAAAATGCTGTCACTTGGGAAGTCTTGGTGTTCATGGCCTCTGACTGGAAGTGAAGGCAGTTTTCAGAGATGAACTATTGGTAGTCTCACCATGTACAGCTTAGGCATCCTTTCTCTTCTTGAATAGCTAAAGGCAAAAAGGATTGAAGGCCTAAAAACAAAAAACCTGTGTGTTCCCTGGGCTGTGCCCTCATCCGTGGGAGCTCTCTGCTTCAAGGGCAGGATGTGACCTTTGAATATCCACAGCATTGTAACTGAGATGAAATCTTTTTATAAGCAGGGATCAAAAAGCATATTGATGGGTACAGTAGTGCCCTGTGGTATTTTAGGCCAGCATTGCATTATTCCAATCTGATAATCTGTCAGAGCTCCTCTTTAGTGTGAGTGAATATTTCCAACCTGCAGTCCTCATTCTCCTAGTAGTTTTCCAAAACACCCCTGTTAGAGTTGTCAGTTTTAGAGTGATGACAGAATTCATTTGATGTGGATTATTCCTAGTAAAGAGAACATAAATCCTTTGGTAATTTGATGTTTATCAATCAGCAGCAAGCCCTTATGCCTTTCTAGCATAAAAGTCCAAGGACAACAGTTTATGTATGAATCAAAGACAGCACAGAATACTTTTGAGGAACACAGTAGCTGAGGACACAAGTTTCCTGATCAATGTTCCTGCTTCCTAAAGCAGATTAACATCTCTGAGCTGTGGTCTGAAGCTGCATATCAGATTATGTGGTTACTCCTGTGGCTGCTGTTTGTGACTGGTTGCATTTAAAAGTCCTTGAGATGCTTTACAGGGGAGAAAAAGCCATGTTCTTGAGTGATCAGATAGTGTTTGGGTTGAGCATCCACCCCTTTCAGGAGGGCAGTGAATGCTGTGTGGTAAGTCACCTGAAATCCATTGTTCACCCCTGAATCAAAGTATCTGGTTAGTATTAAAATCAGCAATGTTTTGTTCCCAAATCATTCCTCTGAACCTCTTGCTGTGGATTTTTTTGCCTCCAGTATGTACTTAAAATTCTGCATAGATTTCCAGTCTGTTTTTCAGATAATGAAGGTCATGCAGGTATCAGTGTTGGAATGATTTTCTAGGGTAGTCCTGTCTCTCCTTGTACAATTCTGCAAATAAACTGTCCTGTTACAGCATCACAGGCACTTACAGCATCCACAAGCTGCTTACTGCTTTAATCTCTGGATGGATTTAGAAGCCAAATGGCCAGGATGGAGAAAGCAGCACAGCCCATTAATGCTCATCTGAAAGTCAACTGCAGATTTGGCTTGTGCCTTTATAACGTGAGATGAATGCATTAGATGGAATTGGAAGACAAATGAAATCAAAGGGAGTTTCTTGCCTCCAGGGAAATACAGAATAACTCTTTGGAGTGTTCCAGTTGCAAGATTTGTCCCAGAACTACTTGAGAAGGGGAAGCTGTGTCAGAATTGTGAGTTTTTTCCAGAAATTTTTAGACATCTGATGGTGCAGACAGGTTTTGTGATGACCACAATAGGAGTTTGGTATCCAATTGCTTTTGAAAATCCCACTGACCTCTCTTGAATACTCGGTGACCATGAGCTTTTGTGTTACAGCACTGCCCAGGAATGCAGAGCTTTGTGGTCCCATTGTTTTGCTGTGCTGATCTCTTTTATAGCTTTAAGGGTGCTCAGTAACTCCATGATGGGATCCACTCCTCTGTGGAGCTAATGGAGCACAGGCAGTTACAGTGGGAAGGATGCTTTGAGTATGGTTATGTAGAGCATATGTAAGGTGCATCCACTTTGAGGTGCCAGGCAGAGGCTGGTGGGTTCAGGCTGTGTGGGAACACTGGTGGAAAGAGAGTGCAAAGCTTGTACCCAAGTTGAACTTTCAGAGCAGCTGCTGTAAGGCTTACAGTGGGGTTAGGACCTTGTTGTCCTCGGCATTTTACAAATGCAGCAGCATGAGACTTCAAAAAGCACTGAGCAGGCGTATTTTGGCAGAGGAACAGAGCCCGTTTGTTTAATCTGAGAAGACCATACAAGCTAAATAGACCATCCAAAAAAAGAGGTGAGAGCAGGAATGGAAGCATCTAACTACAAAATCCCTTTCACAAAGAAAGAACTGGACAGTGCAGACATGGATAAGACCCTGTGCTCCTCCAGCATTTCATCCCCAGGAGCCATTGATGGTGGGATGTGCTGAACTAGAGGACTGAAGCTACAACCACCCTTGGAGCACCAGAGCTGCTGGCCCATGGTCCAGTTATGTGCAACTGAAACAAGAAGGTCTTGTCAATCTGTTTGTCCTAACGATACAGCATGCCTGTTGGAGCAGATCCAGAGAAGGCCACAGAAAATTATCAGAGGGTTGGAACACCTCTGCTGTGAAAAAAGGCTGAGAGAGTTGAGGTTGTTCAGCCTGGAGAAGAGAAGGCTCTGGGGAGACCTTACTGCAGCCTTTCAGTGCTTAAAGGAGCCTGTAAGAAAGATGGAGATGGACCCTTTAGCAGGGCCTGTTGCAACAGGGCAAGGGGTGGTGGTTTTAAACTAAAAGAGGAGAGGTTCGGGCTAGAGATAAGGAAGAAATGTTTTACACAGAGTTTGGTGAAACACTGGCCCACGTTGCCCAGAGAGGGGGTAATGCCCTATTCATGGAACCATTCCAGGTCAGGTTGTTTGGGGCTCTGAGCAACCTGATCTGGTTGAAGGTGTCTGTGCTGACTGCAAGAGAGTTGGATTAGCTGACCTTTAATGGTCCCTTCCAACCCAAACCATTCTATGATTGCCTTCTGGGCAAAGAGGCAGAAGGGAAATCTGGGGCTAAGGGTTATGCTGCAGATGACTTTTAAGGAAGGGAAAGATATTCAGTGGGAGCTTTTTTTAATGCAGGTGTTTTGCAATGGCCCTTCTCCCATCACTTGAAGAACTCATGACATGTTTTCTGTTTCTATTTCAGGGCAAGAACATCCTAATAGCCTGAGGCACAAATACAACTTTATTGCAGATGTGGTGGAGAAGATAGCTCCTGCTGTGGTTCACATTGAATTATTTCGCAAGTAAACAAGATGCCCTCTTTTGATTGTTTTGTGTTCTTCAAAACAGCTGCCAGCATGCCAGAAATGTTCATAGATGCTCTGTAATAGCAGAGAGGTTTTTTGACATGATAAATATCTGTCATGCTTAAGAATTAATGATAGTTTGAGAGTTCTGGCCAATCAAAAACATACTGACTAATTCATGTGTGTTGTCAGCAGATATCCCAAAGCACTAAAACCCACCAAAGTCTCTTTGGCTTTGTATTATTTGGAGTGATTTGTGACCTGTCAAATTTTGCAGTGATAAATGTTTCTTTCTTTTAGACTTCCTTACTCAAAGAGGGAGATCCCAGTTGCCAGTGGTTCAGGGTTCATTGTCTCAGAAGATGGATTGATAGTGACAAATGCCCACGTTGTCACCAACAAAAACCGAGTGCAGGTGGAGCTGAAGAACGGTGAAACCTATGAAGCCAAAATTAAAGATGTTGATGAAAAAGCTGACATTGCACTAATTAAAATAGATTCTCAGGTGAGTTGTTAAAGCAGGACACATTTTATCCCTCTTAATTTGATATCCTCCTTTCCAAAAGCTATTACTGATGTTTATGTTTGAAGGAAAGACTCATAGTTTAGTGGTCTGAATTAGAGTCTTCAAGCTAGGTGGATGCATGTTTTAATCAGACAAGTTTGTGGTTGGTAGTGATTAATTTTATCACCTCTCAGTGTACTGTAAGCAAGTATGCAGCACTTTTATATGCATCCTCAAAATAAAAACCAACAGCATGGTTTTCTGGCTGGTTTATACACGCTGGGTAATGTAACTCTTCCTCTGGGAAGAAATGGGGCTTGTTCCCTTGTGGTTGGTAGAGGGTTGTATTAGTCTTTCTGGTAGAGGGGTGTATTAGTCTTGTGTGTCTACACTGAAGTTGCAGATTGAATTTAGAGGATGCTTTTGTCCCTCTGAAGGGCTGCACCACACTGATGTAGCTACTAAAATGGAAAATATCTTAGGAAGCATCTTGAATGTGCAAATTAAAGGCAACTTGCAAAGATGCTCTTACAATCTACGTGATTTTAGGAGCAAACAGGGATGCAGCTTCCCATCCATAGTCTTCCTCTGTGTCAAGCATACAGCTCTCAGCATGATTCTGCCTCCTGCAACAGCAGAAAAACTGTTGTGCAGTTCTGCACACATCAGCAACATAATGCAAGTGGAATATTGTGTTGAAATACTGTGCAATGGAGATGCAATTTAGATGCATGTGATTGCTTGGGGTGCTGCTCATATTGGTTTCCCTCCTCTGGACTATTAGTTAATGACCTCCAAATTTAATGAGCCAGAAGGTTTCATTTGAAACACATGACTCAAAAATGTGTAGATCTTGCAGTGGTTTTGTTCAGACCTATTCCCCAGTGAGGTCACAAGTGTTTGTGCCAGAGTTCATGACTAAATCAGACATCTAATGCAGGACTCTTGGATGACCCAAGATATGAAGTGCTCCTGCTGCTCCCTTGCCACCTTTGTCATTTAAAAAGCTCTTTTTCCCCCCATATTTAAAAGCTTCTTAACAGCAACATGGCAGGAAATCTTACCAATAACAAGAATGGGTTTTGCCATGTCGTTTTTACTTCTGTTTTCCTGAGATAACCTATCTACACATTTACCAATTGCTTATTTTCTCATTTTTATAGTAAAATAAGCAAAGGACAGATCTGCAGTAACACAGCAGAGGGTAAGATTCCCAGGAGGAGAACTGGCTGGCAGCATAAGGCTGAGTAAGATATGGGAAGGGCAGCTGGAAAAGTGATTTAAAATTGGAAGCACAACATAGTGGTGGCACCAGAAAATGATGGTGAGGATCAGGCAATAGGAAAGTGATTTTCAGAGAAGAGAGAAGCTGATGAGTCAGAGAGGAGATGTTGAACTGATGTGACAGATTGTTTTTGAGAACTTAAGAAGAGAGCAGACAAGAGTTTTATGTTATTTGATACCCTAAAGAAATGGCTCCAGAATTTCCATGGCAAGCTGCTTGTGGGAAGGGAGAACCTGGCAGACAAGAAGCATCTTGGCAAAAGAAAATGCAGCCTGTAGTGGAGACCACTGCTAAACAGGACTGGAGTTGGTGATTCTAGTTATGACTTGCAAGATGGCAGATAACTCTTCTTTCTAAAAAATTCCTGCTGTGTAATGAACTGTCAGTCATCATCATCATCATCTTCCAGCAGGTTAATTTTGGAACATAGTCATGCCAGTGTTTTGCAAATGACACCTCAGCGTTGCAACCTAATTCATTTATTGGTATTTGCAAACCTTTCAGGGCTGGGAACTTTTTCTGCCTTAGAGCTATCTAGAGCCAAATCAGCTACGTTTTGGAGGTGGAGAGGAGAAGGATTGAGCCATTAATAGAGAAAAAGAGTTGGTTCTAATGAAACTTTGGGAAGTGTCTCAGTGCCTGCAGGCTGAGCTCTTGCAGGAGGAGGCAAGCAGGCCCCACTGTCTTCCTCGTGTAAGATCAGCTTAGCACATCTGTCTGGGGAGCAGGAGATGAAATTTCATCTCTCTGCTCTGAATTTGATAGAATATGAATATAAACTTGGGTCTGACATACCCTCAGTAAGTGTCCTAGCAGTTCTACTACCTAAGACATTGTGTGTTGTTCCCACCCTGGTCCTGCCTGTTGCTTTTCAGGATAATTTTGAGATGATTTGGGGGAAATGTCTTGTATCACTTGGTTTTTTTGTTGTTTTGTTTTTGTTTTGCTTTTTATTCCTAGTTTTCCAGCTAGCTTTAGTGACATGAAACTGGGGAGTCCTAATGCAAGGTGAGGCCTGAGATACCTCTGTGCCCAGGGCAGGTGATACTTGGCATTTCAAGGATTAGAAATGCAAAATTTTAAGTGTTCACAAAGAAATTAAAATGGAAACACAGTCAGCTGAGAATCACATAAAATCACAGAATTTTAAGGGAAGTTGATTTTCAGACTGAACTTTTGATGTGACATTTTTATAAATCCATTCCCATTCAATGGTTGAGCTTTCCTTTTGGTACTGAAATGCCTTATAATCATCCAGATTCATAAAAGTCTCTTTCAAAATCACAGAGGTCATAATTCATTGAAGTGGAAATGTCTTTGATGACTAAAGAAGTCAACAGCATTTAAAAATGTGGATGTAGCATGAAAAACCATCCCTAAGAATTTTTCTGAAGTGAGAAGTGGAGTCTTTCCTTTTAAATAAATTATTTGAAGATGACATCAAAGATGCAGAATTGTTTTTTCTCCCTTCTGTTTTTCTGTGACATGTTAAGGCAGGATCTGAAGGGTGAAGAATGCCTCAGTGGTTGGGAACAGGACTTTAAGTGTAAGTTGTTGCTGTCAGCTAGTCTTCTTAAAAATGAAGATTTTGGAGCAGCCTGCATGTTTTATTTTTTCTTTAAGGTGTGAACATCTGGCCAAAGACATTACTAGAACTAACTTGGCCTTGTTGAGTGCAATAGGAAGTGAAAGAGGGTGGTAAAATCTGGGCATTTCCCTGATTAAATTCTTCTCCTTGGAAAAACATATTGCAGTCAGTGAAGAATCTTGGAATTGTTCTTTTGATCCTAAAATACACTTATTTTTACAGTCTATAAAAGAGAGCAACTGTATCTCTTTTGTCTGTAGTAACTCACAGCTATTTGCTGAAGTGTTGGAAATAAGATTGGAGTCAAGTGTGGTAAACATAAATGCAAATATATAACCATCTTTCCAAGTGCAAACAGCTTTAAGGAGACAGCCACACTAGAAGGAAACAGTGCAGCTGCAGACAGTGTGGAACATGAACATTTATAAAGCTTTCCTAGAAGAATTTAGGTTTGGCAGCATAGGCAAAGGCTGGTGGAAATAATCCATCCTTTATGGCACGTGTGATACTGCACTGAGTTTCAAACCCATCAAAACTATTGCTCAACACTCCAAAGCTTGCAGATGCTTTTGAGCTGGCAGAGCTTGATTATGAAATTCTTCTCAAGACAAATAACCACTTTATTAAATGAGAATGTGTGATGCAGCTGCTGAAAACTGTAAACAGCAGAAGGAAGAAAACTTTAGGGTGGTTTGATGAGCAATGTCAGGGTTAATGGAGGGCAGAATAAGAAAAGAGCCCTGTGCCCTCACCCAAGTCAAAGCTGGAAGCCAAAAGTAGTAGAAGGTGGAGGTGGCTTTTGCATGGAGACCCTTTTCACCCCTGGAAATTGAATTCTGCCCCCAGAAATCATCTCTGTGGCAGATGCCTATGGTTTGGCAGCAAGTACATGGCTTTAAGTTGAGGTCTGTCTTCTTCCTGCACATGTGAAAAGCAGCAATGGGCCAGTTGCCACTGATTCTGAAATAGCACTAATGTCATGGAAAGCATGCCATTTTGTTCCTCGATGTGAGCAGTGACTGCCTTCTGTATCCCAGGCAGGATTTGGCACCTCCATGGTACAGCAGCAGTGGGTTTGTGACCAAGCTCTAATTTGCGGTGGCATTTCAGCCCTTTTACTTAAGTGTTTTTTCCTGCATCTTACTAATAGCCACTTAGTTTGACACTTGTAAATCAACAAGACCTCCTGCCCTCTTTCCTTCAGTGGTTTCATGAGGCAATGCAGCGTCTGTATCTTTGTGGTCAGAAGGGATTTGCTGTTTTTCCCCTGTGTGTACAAAGTGGAGGAAGCAGGAAAGCAAACTTTCCTGTTTGTGTATCAATATTTTAATAGCCTGCATTTCCAAAACCCAAACTACTGGAATACCAGATGGAAGTGTCTTCTGCAAAATCCTTTTTTACTTTGAAATCTGTCACTGGATATTACATGGCTTCCTCTTTTGAGAGCCTGAGGAAGCCCACATATTGCTTCCAGAAGTCTTCAGGATTCATAGAAACGAGCTTGTAAAAAGCTTGGATGTTAACTCTTGTTTACTCATCAGTTTAGGCACCAGTGGTTTCCTGCCATCCTTCACTCCTACAAGCCCTTACTGCAGGACCACGTGCTGGTCCAGCTCCCCACACAACAAAATGCTCACACACCTCCAGGGTGGGTCTGCCAACACTAGGGTATTTTCTTTTATTTCATTTTAAGGAAGAACAGCCATATCTTGCCAGGTAATTGAAATCCTGGTGATATAGCAAAACAACACTTGGTGCTTTTTTCCTTGCTTTTTACTTCTGCAAGCTTCCCATGCTCCATATTTAGATAAGGAGACTCAGTTCTGTTTTTCTAACTATAGATGAAATACTTTTGGAGGCTTGTAATGCATTCAGCTTGGGCTTTTCATTTTCTTTGGCATTTTATCAAGCAGTTTCTAGATTGTAGATGATCCTCTATGTTTTTCTACGCTGTGTTTTTATTTTGCCTTAACGTAGTCTGGAAGTTAAATAGTTTCATTAATGAGAACAGAAATGCAGTTCCCAGGGAAGTTATATGTTTTGCCAGAGTTACTTACAGCTGAATTAGCAAACCATACAAGCATCTGCTGCTTTTCCACTTAAAAATAGAAAGCATGAAGGAAATCTCTCCCTATTAAAGACAAATTGAACATTTGTCTTTTCATCAGTTTGTTGAACTGCGAAGTGCTTCCTGCAAATTTGGGATCTTCCTTCCACAAACAAAGAGGGTTACAGGGCTGAGAAGGGATTTAATTGCATTCTGTCCCAGCATAGGGACAGATTAACCTGTTTCATGGTTCCTATTTCACAGAATCCCAGTATGAAGGGGGTCGGAAGGGACTTCTAGTTATTAAGGGACCTTAGGGGATCATCTAGTCCAACTCCCCTGCTAAAGCAGGGTCACCTAGAGCAGCTTGGCAAGGATCATGTCCAGGTGGGTTTGGAATCTCTCCAGAGACTCTACAACCTCTCTGGGAAGCCTGGGCCAGTGCTCTGGCACCTTTACAGGAAAGGAGGGTTTTTTTTCCTTATGTTCAGGTGGAACTTCTTGTGCTCCAGTTTGTGCCCATTGCTCCTTGTCCTGTGACTGGGCACCGCTGAAAAGAGTCTGGCCCCATCCTCTTGCCCCCTGCCCTTTAGACACTGATGAGCATTGAGCAGATCCCCCTCAGTCTGCTCTTCTCCAGGGCTCTCTCAGCCTTTTCTCATAAGGGAGATGCTCCAGTCCTCTCAGCTTCATAAAGATGATGATGGATGAAAAAATTGCAGCTGAAACTCCTACTGGTTATGGTCATATCTTGGTTTTTAGTCCTCTGTGGCACTGGCTGTGCCCAATGGTGGTCACATAGTGCCTCTTTTAGTTTCAGAGCTGATTTGTCAAGGCTCCACTTTACCTGCCTCAAGCTGCATTGCTAACATCCATCAGGTGAACATTTGGCTCGTGGCTGATGATGCTGTTCTTCTACACTTGTCCTAATCACTCATGCCATGATAGCTGCATCTTATTGCTGCATGGAGCTGTTTCTTGTGGGGAAGTGCAGCTCTCCATTTCGTGGGAGTTCTGTTTATCCAGGGTTTGAGTCAAATCCGTATATAAAAATGTCTGAAGGCCTTTGGGATGAGAAAAGCTTAAAATATTAACAGTAATTAACGGCTCCTTCTCTGGCTGGGTGTAAACAGTGAGTCATGTGCCACTTATGGGTTTGCATGTTTAGTCCTATTTCTGTGTACTTGCAGAATGCCTGCTTGCAGATTTGTTTTATTCAGTAAACACAGATCCCAGCAGAGCCTTGAGGCATCATCAAATGAAAAAGAAAAGACAGAGGGGAAATAGAAGGTGTTGTTGCCCCAGACCATGCAGTGAGTCACTGGGAAAGCTGGGGTTAGGTGCTGGCTGTTTCTGACTCCCTGTTCATTGTGCTGCAAGGCATGGTCTCATTTGCTTGGGATTTTAATTAACTGTTGTGGCAAATCTATAGTTAACCAAAGAGGATCATGAGTTTCAACTGTAGTTACATCATCCTGATGACCATCAGATACTATGTAAAAAATTGAGGAGCGTGCAATAATTAAATGTAGTCATTAAGGGGCCCTAGACTGAAGAATTAAGCTTAGTTTACAAGGACTGCTTTAACATCCTAGGCAAGAGCTTGCCAGGGAAGGGTGTGAGGGTCCAGGCAGGGTGTTCTGATATGATTTTGGTTACCACAGTGCTCTCAGTGCTTGCCTTGCATTTTCCAGTGCTCCTCTTGGAGACTGCAAGAGGACATGCTTCCCTCTCCATCACTTGATGCCCAGGGATTTTGATTATGTTTTATACTGATTTCACTTGAAAGCCACCCCTGTAGTTTGAGTAAATACTTGGGGGTTTTGTGATAATGGAAAATTTAGTTATTTTTAAGTTTATGTTATTTTTTAGAGAGAAACCCCAGAATTTAAAACCACTATACTGCATATATTCATCATAACCAACTCTTGACAGCATTTGTGTGTAGAGGCACTAATGGGAGTGTTTACATGCAGTGCTCTTAGTGCACTCTGCACCACACTGCAAAGTCATAAGGGGATAGAGAACACATTTTCCAAAGCTACATTTCATAATATGTGCAGAACAGGGAGATTTTTTGGGGATAGGTTTTTTGTTCCTAGCAAAGGAAAGGTTAGCCAAACTCTTTCCAGAAGATGCATCGAATCACACGAGTGACCCACAGCCAATCCCTACAGCATTAAACCTTGAACTGAAGCCTAGCTAGTATAGGCACAGGCTTGAAAACTCAGCACAATCCAAAAGTAATTGTATTAGTCAGAGATTGTTCATGTATTTTCTTTCTGCAGCCAAATGGGATTTTGGCTTCCTGACTGTTTTTATAACTTGGGAACATTGTACACTACCAATCTTCTTTTTTTCCTATTAATGAAAAAATACATATATTTTCTGTTTTTCTTTTGCTTGTATGTTTCATTTGCTGACAAATCTCTTTTTCTATAACTTAGCCTTTTTCAGTGCACTGGGATACAACCAAAAGCCACCTTTTCCTCTTGTTATTAATAAATAAGGGAAAGCAGTGCCAAAAAGAGATGCACTTCTTGACCAGCAACATCTTGAAAACACGTGCTACGTAAGCTCAATAGCATCTGGTGAGAGAAGGAAGGGCCAGGGTGCTCCTTCTATCCAAACAATACCCATATGGGGCTGTTTGTGTTGCATATACTGCATGCTTCCCAGCACAGCTAATCATAGCTGCCTCGTCACCGCTGTGCTGAAGAGGTCCCTCAGAGTCAGGGATGTGATCTGAGATGCTGAACTCCTCAGCACTGTTGACTTGAGATGTCCTTGCTTGCCTGCCATGCTGCAAACACAATGGGGGAACTGGGTGTTACCACTGAACCCTTCCCAGAATGAAGCCACAACCTTGGTTGGGTTTATCTATGTCTAAGGCACTGATAGGGAGCACAGATAATTGTTATTTAAAAGTAGGGCATTGCTGGTTGTGAAAACTTGCCTCTGGAAGATAATGAGAAAAGGAAATGTTTTTCTTCTTGCTGTGTTGCCTATTCTTTGCTTTTCCAACTGATTCTGTTTAATAAGCTGTTGGTTAATTATTTCCTTGGTGTCTGGAGACTAAAAGATAAGTTTCCATAGAACATCTTACCCTGTCTGGGATTTGGCAATGAATGGAAACAATCTTGTGGTGATGTGAAACAATCTGTTATTGAAACAATCTGTTCATCTGAGTAGAATTTTGCTGGTGGAATTGTAACAAAGTTGGATAAAGGATACACAGGATCAGGCTTGTTAAATATTAAAACCATAACTTTTGTGTTTTCAGTGGCACATGGTGATGACTGAAGTCTTTATTTTTCACTTTCTACTTTACACACTTTGTGTACCTCCTAGGATATTTGAAATGAAATTGTAGGTTAAAAATACCAAGTGATGGGCATTTGAGTTAGTTTATATTAGTGGATTTTTGTTGCTAAAAGTGATTTACCAATACAGGCTTTCAAACTGCTGCTGATGAAAGGCCGCATAAGGGCTAGGTCTTGATTTCCAATTTAAACATGTAATATTTTCCCTTTTTGACAAAAACTGAGTAATGATTGAGTATCTCAACTTCTGAAGCAAAATTATCACTAACGTGGGGATATGTGCAATCAGGACACACAATATGACCTTGTTTCCTTGTTGCCTGAGCACACAGTATATAGCTTTATGATCCCATCAAGTATAGGTACATAAATCTGTGTGCTTTGGAACACAGGGATGAGAAAAGGACATTTATGAGTTTTCCAGAAGGAATGAATTGCAATAAAGGATATCAAGCCAACTTGTACCTCTGTTTTAGGTACACAGCTCAAAAATGCCTTGAAGGTACCTTGATTTTTAATAAAGTGACTGTTACCTATTCCTTCCTTGGAAATTGGTCCAGTTTGAATCATCCAGCCAGTTCAGTTCCTATGCAGATACAACATGTCCTGGAGAAACCATGCTCAATTCCCTTGATCCATGTCATTGGCCAGACTGTGTGGATCCAAACTAGCTGTTGTAAATTGCAGTGAGCTCTGTTGATGCTGCATTTTAAGGATGCTTTGTGCCTTGGGGGGAATGCCTTCAATAACATGAGAGTCGATATGTTTAGAGATAAGTTCTTGAAAGGAAACTATAATGGTTTCCCTTAGTGTCATAACAGAAAAATCCCATAAAGTCTTTAGATCCTGACACCTTCAGAAGACATCAGTGTATGTAGGAGGCAATATAATTAATTAGAAGAGCTACTCCATTGGAGAAAAAAAAAGTAAGATGAAACATTAGCTGGTGTCTTATGAGAATATAAAATGCTTTTATCTCTACGTACACATTTGATACACTTCAGCTGTTGCTTTCATGACTTTTTAGTGTTCATTCTTAACCAATATATTATTTTTCCTTCAGCAGCTGTTGGCTAATTATTTCAAGAAGCTGTTGGAAATGGCTCATTCTTCGTATCATCAGATGTTTGCTTTGTAGAGCAAAGCATAAACATTCTTTTGCTCTTTTAATTGGTTTTGATTTAATGGAGACCTGTTGTGGAAGAAGTACTCCTACAATGCAAAGAGCCCACTCCTTAGAGCTAGGCACAGTCGGAAAATCCCTTGTGGTCTCCTGTGGCTCCTGGTGCGATAATTGTGCCGACAGCAGAGGGAGCATTAAACTCATTGCCCACGGTAAAGTGTGGGGAGTGATACCCATGTTCCTATAATCCTTGTATGGGTAGGATGAGCTCATTAGCCTTCTGGCAGTCATCCTAGGAGAAGGACAACTCTGATTCCAAACCCGGGCAGATGGAGCTCGTTTAGCCCTGGAAGGCCTTCCATCTAAGAGGTTAAACCTCCATCCTAAGGACTTGGCTGCCAGCGTCCAAGCTTGCTAGGCCCTGGCAGATGAACCTTAGGACTAAAGGGTGGGTCCAGCTCTGCGCATGCTGTGTCTCACC
>VWZO01011346.1:0-29635 GCA_013396975.1 Bucco capensis | reverse complement strand
ATCAAGTATTCAAAGAAAATAGAACGAGCGAAGTCCGCAAGGGATAAAAACATCTCTTCCTCTGCTTTATTAATGTATTCATGTTCCTGTAGAATTTACTTTACTGGTGTAGTAGTGTCTTAACAACATTTGTTTATTTTGTTTTCCTGTCATTTGTAGGGTAAATTGCCAGTTCTTCTGCTGGGTCAGTCTGCAGACTTGAGGCCAGGAGAATTTGTGGTCGCCATCGGAAGTCCATTTTCCCTTCAAAACACAGTGACGACAGGGATCGTTAGTACCACCCAGCGCGGAGGGAAGGAGCTGGGCCTCCGCAACTCCGACATGGACTATATCCAGACAGATGCCATCATCAATGTACGTCCTGCTCTCGGCACCTACATTGCCTGAAGAATTGCTTTGCAAGTTCCACCAGTGGTAGAGTTCTTAAGAGCAGTGAGCGTAGTTGGCTTTTCTTTCATCCCTGTAAATACGGACATCTGTGCAGCAGCAGCAGCACTTGACTGTTGTTTAAAAATCCCCAAGGAACCACACCAAGTACAATATCTGCCTTCACTTCAAAATTACAAGGGAGGAGCCAGTATTCTCTGGAAAAGAAGTATCTTTTTGAAATCCATCATGTTTTCTATAAAAGAAGCCAAGCTTAGCTGAAGGATTCAAGTCTGTTTCTGCATGAAGGGCAAAACAATAGTTTTCATACTTCTACTGTTGCCCTCGTAAGAAATCTTCACTAACAGATGAGTTAGAGTTGCTAGAGTGGGTCTATTAAAACAATAGGAAAACTTTGGCTTTCTTAACTTACTCTGGCAAGAGAAAAAGGGCTAAATGTTTGCAAAGCTCAGCTAAAAGGGGTGACGTTACCTGTAGTTCATGGATTTGGCTGTTAAGACTGTTCTATTGCACATATTTCATAGAGAATGAAAAAAAATTGCTGCAGAAATATTTCAGAAATGTCTTTTATGTTTTGCTTGTGCTGAGTGAAGAGGTAGATACTAAAACATGTTCTTGCCATGTGTTTGTTTTCAGTATGGAAACTCGGGAGGACCCCTAGTAAATCTGGTAAGAGGTTCTTGAAGTTTGCTTAGTGTCAAGCTTGTTGCTTTTTAATTTTTAAGTTTAAAAAACAAAAAAGCCCCACCCAAACCAACCAACAAACAAACCCACAGCAAGAATGTGGTTCAGAGCTTTCAATATCTGGCTGACTACACAAAATTCACATGGTTCTTACTAATCACTCGTCTGTATTTCTGTTGGCAAATCACAAGGTATGCTGAATTTCAATATTTAAGATATTTATGGTTTTCATAGTTTCAAGCAAGTGTAATTCCCAATTTTTTTTTGCCCATGCCTTGCAAAAAGTAAAAAAAACATATTTTAAAGTTGAGGTATACATACTGTATACCATGCAGCCAGCATGGTTTATGGTTCAAAATGGCTTAATAGTTCAAAACCCCTTTATTAAAAGCCCTTTATTTTGAGTCACAGTGAAGGGATTGAAAAACCTATGTATTTATCAGAATATGAGGCTTGATTTGCTGATATGATAGAACATAGTCAGAGCTGAGCTTGCAGCAGCAGTGGATAAGCCCAAGAGAGAACAAGAGAAGCAGGTTGCAAAATCCAACTGCTGGGTGAGAGCTCTCACATGGGGCATGTGGGGTTGACCAGAGGAGGGGCAGTGGTCCTCAGTGAAGGACAACACAATTTGGAAGGAAGAGCTAGCCTTGGGCAACTATTTTTCACCTGACTCATAGTACAGCACCATGAAAAAAATTGTGGTTGGATAGATTTTAACTGGGATAAGTCACAAAGGAAGCTGCTGAGACGTCATGAGTGTTTGACTTGTCAAGTGACAGCAGAGATTTTTTATCTGAAACTCTTTGAGTCACATTACTGGGAAGAGCTTTTGATTTTTGTCAACTGTCATTTTTCTTTATATCGTTATGCAATATTTGCTCAGAACTGGTTGTGCTTTATGAGGTGTCTGCTAAAATAAGCAGACCAAAGTTGGCTGTAGAATATGCTGCTCATCTGCTGCAAGCAGGAGACCTTCCAAATTCTGCTCTTCTCCTAGTGACAAGATGAACATCCACATCAGTTTTTCAAAACTGTAGGATAGTGTTTAATCAATAGGCTCAGATTAGACTTAAAGAAACCATTTAAAAACTTAAAAACCAGCTACAGAGTGTGTTGGGTGAGGTTGTGATTGCTTGGAAGAAATCATCCATTTCTCTTTGAGACATTTCTCATTTGTTAATAACAATTTATTCTTTCTCCAGGATGGTGAAGTCATTGGAATTAACACATTAAAAGTTACAGCAGGGATCTCATTTGCTATCCCATCCGATAAAATAAAGAAGTTCCTAACTGAATCCCATGACAGACAAGCTAAAGGTACTGTACTTCACTGCTTTGAAAGAGAAAAACATGACAGCAGTAAGAAACCAGAAAATCCAACAGCCTTTTGAGGCTCTTCTGGCAAGAGCAAGTGATCAAGACCTGTTTTCCTTTTCCTAGGGAAAGCTATAACCAAAAAGAAATACATTGGCATACGAATGATGTCCCTAACTCCTAGGTAAGTAACTGTGGTGGTTCTTCACCTTTCGAAGCGTGGTCACTGCATGCATTTGGATCAAGCTCATGGTCTGCAGAAACAAGCAGGAGGAAGAACCAGCAGCGTGTGCTTCTCTGGGTGCTGGTGACAACTCGCAGCTGATGGGTTTTTCTTGCTTCCTTTTTCTGTGCATCTGCTACATGGTTGAACTCTCCTGTAGACTCTTGTATGAGCTAGTTCTTCAACAAATCTCTGGCTTTTTCTTCTCCTTAATGCTTCAGAAGAGAGTAGCTAGTGACTGTTAATTTGTCTTGGGGCTCTATTGCTGTTGTTTCCATCTGTCCTGTGCTGTCCTGTGCGTCAAGAAGAAAACAGGATGCTATGTTACAGCAGCTACGTGCGTATTTCCGTGTCTTTAAAATGATTGTCATTAAACAATTCACTTCATGTAAAAGAAAGCTTCTGTGTGGACTTGCTTATTTGTACTCCAACCAGAAAAGATTCATGAGCAGGTGATACTACATCCTGTAGAAATAACCAGCTGTTTTCCACGTGCAGGATCACAGGTATAACAAAGAGTTGAAAACTGAAGGTGGTTTTTTTTTCAGGTGTTCAGGATCTACTAGTTCACCAGGGGAGGTTTAGATTGGATGTCAGGAAACGTTTCTTCACTAAAAGGGTTGTTAAGTCTTAGAACAGGATGCCCAGGGAGGTGGTAGAGTCACCATCCCTGGAGGGGTTTAAGAAAATTATAGATGTTCTACTTAAGGACATGGTTTAGTGGTATGTTAGTGACAGGTAGATGGTTGGACTTGATGCTCTTGGAGGTCTCCAACCTTAAGGTTTTCCAACCTTAATGATTCTGTGGCTCTGTAAAGTAATAACCAAGTCTTGAAATGTAGTAACTCTCTTCCTATCTATATGTTGGGATTACTATCTTTGCTAGAAATAGGCACTGAAAAGCTGTATGCGTGCAAAAATTCTTGAAGTACTTGCAAGGGTTAAAACCAATTATGGAGTGTCACATCAACATGTGTAAAATACTTCAGCTAGTGTATGTTAAGTGACTTAACTAAGTAAAAATGCGTGCTGTTTGGTTTGTGATTGGTTTGTGTTTTTTTTTTCCCATCTTGTCAAAATACTTTTCTTGCTGTTTCTTCATTTTCCAGCAAAGCTAGAGAGCTGAAGGATCGCCATAAAGACTTCCCTGATGTTGTCTCTGGGGCCTATGTTATTGAAGTAATTCCAGAAACACCAGCTGAAGCGTAAGTTGAAGGACTTTATTCCTCCAAACCACTGCCACTGATTGAAAGGGCTAATGACAGAGAGTGTTCCCTGCTTAACTGCCTCTCTTGATTATGCTCAATTAACAAAATGACGACCATCTGATAGCTATTAGGTTGTCTACTGGAAATCAGTTTGTGGTTTAGTTGGTCCCTGATGGGCAATATTGTGAAGGTATCAGTGAAGCCCTGTCAGCGTTCCCGGCCAAAAGGGCAAGGACTCAGTGGGAGTGAAAACTCAATTCCCATTTTTCTCAGTGATTGCTTCCAAGACATCTATTGTACTGATGCCAGTGCTGAATAAAGATGTTTCCTTGTGCATGCTCCCCGTGGTGCCTGCTGGTCGCTCTTGGAGGAGGAGAATGAGCAAGAAGCTAGGAGTCCACCTTGTGAAGGCATGTCCATCCCAGCACAAGCACCTCAGTGTTGGACAAACCCACCAGCTCTCCTGGAATGCCTCCATCAGGGTGAAATCCTCTCGTGGCAGGAGATATTCTTCCCTGTTAGAGCTTTGTCAGGAGTTGTGTTGCTAGGAAGAGCCTTTGGGTTTGGCCAATACTGATGCATTGGAACGTGTCCAAAGAAGGGCAATGAGGCTGGTGAAGGGTCTGGAGAATGTCTTAGGAGGAGTGGTTGAGGGAACTGGAGTTGTTTAGTCTGGAGGAGAGGAGGCTTAGGCTACAACTACCTGAAAGAAGGTTGTAGTGAGATGGGGTTGGTCTCTTCTCCTGAGTTACCAGTGACAGAACAAGAGAAAACAGCCTCAAGTTGCAGCACGGGAGGTTTAGATTGGATATTAGGAAATATTTGGTCACAGAAAGAGTTGTTAAGCCTTGGAATAGACTGCCTAGGGCAGTGGTGAAGTCACCATCCCTGGGAGTGTTCAAAACCAGTCTAGATGTGGTACTTAATGATAAGGTTTAGTGGCATGGTGGTGATAGGTTGATGGTTGGACTTGATGATCTTAGATGTCTTTACAGCCTTAATGATTCTGTGATCTTTTTCTTCATGTTATTCAATATTTGCTCAGAAGGAAGCACATCTACTGGTTGGTCCCACACTTCATGAGATGCCTGGCTGAGGGTGGCATCTAGTCTGTGGTCAGTGGTGCTGGTTAGACTGGCTCTTGCTGGAGACACTTTGTTTAATACAAAATCACACAGTAATCCAGGGTAGAAAATGGGAAACTTTATTCATTCATTTTCTGAAACTGGAGATCATTTAAGAGAACACAGTAAATCTTTGTGACATCAAAGAAGTGTATGTAGCACCAAAGGCTTGTAGGCAGAAAGCTTGGAGCAGGCATATGTTATCCCTTAGGAAGACTATGAGGTTGGTTGGGTGATGTTGCAGTCTGGATGCCATTGTAAGATAAACAGTCTTATCTTTCTAGTGTACTCTCTAAGTTATTGCTGTTGGCAGCACTGTTCATGCAGATTTCTAATGTGTGTCCATAATGTGAAATTAAACTGCAGTTAGCATAGGAATAATGTGGCTGCTTCAGGGTGGGATTGAACTTACTGCCTTGACATGCAGGTCCAATCTGAAGGTGCATTAAAATCATTATAGAAGTGTGTGTATTAGTTAGCAGGGAGTGGATGAAGGACATCAGACAGCTACAAGAAATGTGAGGCAATGTAACCTCATAAATTGAAGGGAAACTCAAATCAGAATGCTTCATCTGAAGGCTGGCATGGCAATGAACATGCAACCCGTGTTTGCTCTGTCTCTCCTGCTCCTAGTCCCCTTGCCTATGGGTTTCTCCATTCTGCTGATTTCTTCTCCAGTGCATGTTGGGTAGACTTGCTGGGTAGGGAATGATAGACCTGCTGGGTAGAGGATCAGAGCAATTCTGCAGTGACCTGTCCTGGGTATGAGTTGAGAGGAGAAGCTGTGTGAAAGACAAGATAATCTGGAATAGTTCCTCCTGTGAGCATGTTTTAAGGCATACCTTTGGTAGATGAGCAGATTTGTTGCAACCATTGGCCAAGGCTTCCTGCTTGCAGGAGACACTCATGTAAGCCCTTTTCTGCAGACGGAAGAGACCGATGACTGCTCTGTGGTTTTTCTGAAAAAGGATTATGCTGAAGGGCTGAATCATGTCTGATCTGGTTACTTGGTTAGTATTTCCATGACTTGGAGCCAGATTGTTGTGCAAGACTGGGCAAGATGTTGTGGTCGATGGTATCCCTCACCATCCTGTTTCTTGGCCCTGGCAGCACTGTCAGCAAGCTCAGGGAGAGACCCATGGGCCTGGGCAGGGGAGCCTTGTGCTGCTGGCTCCTGTTCTGCCTCGTCTTGCTTTGGGTTGAGAGGGTGTTGTTGTTGGTTTGCATGTGGTGCTGAGGTCAGGAGACAGGTACTGGAGGCTATGGGCAAAAGGAAGGACACCCTAGTATTTTTGGTGACTGGGCTGGATCATTGCATGTGCGTACTGATTTTGACTGGAGTAGAGTTACTCTGCTCAGGTTTAAAACATGAAGGTAAGGTGAAGTGGTTGCTAGTAAGCTACGTACAGAGAGAGGCATGGATCTTGTTTTGAAATTCCTCCTGGGTTAGCACACAGTGCCACTCAGATTGCTTTGCTGTGTGTACGTGACTAAAAGCTTGCAAAATTTCCGCTCTAAAATGGGTGCCATATCACAATTATGTCAAGAGAAAAATATGCTTCCATCTCTTCCACTGAATCAACATTCTGATTGCAGAATTACTGCACTGTTTGCAATAGTGAATTCCTTTGAAGACAATGAAGTATGGGATTCATCAGGCTTGTAGTTCCATCAGATTTCTGGGCTGCATCAAGAAGAGTGTGGCCAGCAGGTCGAGGGAGGTTCTCCTTCCCTTCTACTCTGTCCTAGTGAAGCCAGATCTGGAGTATTGTGTTCAGTTCTGGTCTCCCCTGTTTAAGGACAGGGAACTTCTGGAGAGGGTACAGAGAAGGGCTACTAAAATGATTAGGGGATTTGAACATGTCTCTTATGTGGAGAGGCTGAGAGAGCTGGGGCTGGAGAAGAGAAGACTGATTGGGGACATCAATACTTTTAAATACTTAAAGGGTGGGTGTTAGAAGGATGGGGAGTCATTTTTCTGTGGTGCCCAGTGACAGGACTAAAGGTAATGGGCAAAAACTAGCCCACAGGAAGTTCCATCTAAATATAAGGAGGAACTTCTTTATTTTGAGTGTGGTAAAGCACTGGGCCAGGCTGCCCAGAGATGTGGTGGAGTCTCCATCTCTGAGACATTCAAAACCTGCCTGGATGCAATCATGTGCAACCTGCTCTAAGTGACCCTGCTCGGACAGGGGGATTGGACTAGATGATATCCAGAGGTCCCTTCCAAGCCCTAATATTCTGTGATTCTGAGGGTTCTGCATTGTATTGTAATCTTCAGCACTTCATGAATTCTGCTTGTATTCTGCATGCCTGCTTGTGTCTCTCTGCAACTGCCCTTGGGTAGGAAGGAGGAGAACTCCTGCAATCTTGCTTGCTTTCTTGAGCTGACTTTGTGTGGACAATAAAATGGCAATTCTAATAATACATTGCTGCTTTATCTTTTCAGTGGTGGCCTGAAGGACAACGATGTGATCATCAGCATCAATGGACAGTCAATAAGTTCAGCCAGTGATGTCAGTGACATTATTAAAAAGGACAGTACCTTGAACATGGTCGTACGCAGGGGCAACGAAGATGTGATGTTAACAGTAGTCCCTGAAGAAATTGATCCCTAACCAGAAACATGAGCTGGATTTCATGTTTTCTTTTAACAGCATTGGACTGCTTATATTCTCTCTGTGCTGGTACAGGAAACGTTAGACTTCTGACCAACATTCTGCTTGTTCAGTGGATTAGTATTGGCCAACAGAGTAACTTCTAATAGGTTTAAGGTGCAAAAATCAGTGTAATTTCACATACTCCAGATGATAATTTTTTTTCTTGTTTATTATGTATGCAATGTATTCTTTACTCTGGCTGTTACATCCCCTGCTTAACAACTCAATGTTTGCTTCCCTCTGTGGAATAGATTTACCATTCCTTCTGCTAAGATTTAAACAGAACCCACGCACACAATGTGTGGTGTGGCATTCAGGTATTTATAGGTTAGCTGTGTTTTAACTGGAAATACCATTGTAAAGGAGTAGTTGGTTTAAAGGTAAACACAATTGGGGGGGGGTGGAGAAAAGAAAAGTTTGGTTTATAAACACAAAGAAGTCTCAACCACAATAACCTTTTGAGGATCCCATGCAGGACTTTAATACTATGATATTTTTCCTAGTGTTATTAAAAGAATTCAACAGTATTGCTTCTTGTGAGTGATTCATTTTGCTTGCCTTTGTGGAGTGTTTCTCTTTGAACAGGACATCTGCCTGAAAGGATGTCCTGATGGTCTCCTTTTCATCATCATAAACCAAAGCACTTATTTTTTCAGTATGTGTTTGTGTTTGTGCTCGTGTACATCTGCTTTTCTTGGCATGGCTGGTTGGAGTTTGTCATGTTGGCTATCACAGAATGCCTGGCTTCCAGATGTTAAATACACTTTCCTTATTGTTTTAATTATAACATCACCAGTGCCTGAAATCTGTTTGTCTGTTATATCAATTGTTCTATCGTGGATCACACATCCTATAACACTCTAGTTCAGATATTAGGATGTTTGTAACCATTGTGGATCTATCCTTAAGCTCACAGTCTTGTGTGTGTCTGATAGGACCTGGCTCTGACTGGGATATCAGGCATTCCTGTATCACAGAGATTAATCTTTATACATGTATTTTTGGATGTCCTTGAAGCTTGACCAGTGAAGGAAATTTTCTTATTGTGAAGGAGAACAACCAAATAAATTTAATTACAGTGTAATTACTCACTGGATGAACAATAGGCTAAGCAGCTTTTCCTTTTCTCTGTTGAAACATGTTTCTCAGAGAATAAATCCAAGGGCTTATAGATGAGTTTGGATGACTGTCATTCCTAAACATGCTCTTCTTTTGGAAACTGCTTCTTCAACTGCAGTTTATGATTGTTAAAGAAAGGGACTGTATTCCATGCAATTCAACCAAGAAATCCTCTAGACCCAGATCCCTGGCAGTGCTCCTTCTCCCTCCAGCTGTATTTCAGTTCTGTTTCAGCTAGTTTATCCCAGTTGGGGTTGCCTCTGTATCCCCAAGCACCAATGCCTGCCCTTACCTGGATTACTGGGAATATACACAGTGATGCTGTGCATTGACACTTGACAGGACTGAACACCTCATTACTGATTTACTTGTTCCATCACTGTGGTAATTCACATGTGTCTGGAAACCTGCCAAGTGCTGAAGGTCTACAATACTTTCTAGCACAAAAAGAGTGATCTTGCAGAGTTGCTTATTTACACTGCAGGTCATCTAACTGCTGTTGATTAACATTTCAGCTTCCTGTTGAAGTGTTTCTTTTATTTTGCAGACCATTCCTGCCCCTATGTAGTGCACAGTGTGGCTATGAATTAAAATTCACCTATCTTCTCTGCTACTGCACCTAACTCACCCAGCAAGAATTAAGCTAAAGCCCCAAAGCCACGAAACTGTGTTTAAAACAGAAGTTATTTGCCATCTGCCTCTTTATTTCCAAACAAGTGGTTGCATAATTTACAGAGCTGGTTGATTCTTTTTTTGTTCCTATTTGTTGTGGTCTCTAAAGATGCAAAGTTTTTTTGCTTGGTTTCCAGCTAGCTGCTTTGGGTTTGTTTATCAATGCTGTCCTTGCAGTGGCAGCTAGCACAGCACATCTTTGTGCCTAGGCTTTCTTTAGATGCTGCTGTGAGGCATAAATGGCTTGAATTTCTCTGCGTGTGTGCATTAGGAAAGAGACAAATGAACTTCTGTGAATGGTTTTCCTTCACCCCTAGGATTAGTGACCAGATTACTAGCCCCTAGCTCCATCTAGTGGGATGTGAAATGATCTGGTATTGCAACCCGATCTGGTATTTTCATCATGTCTTGGGTTTATCTTCTTTATTTATAGTTCATTTAATTGCCTCAGATATCCATAACCTCATGCATATCCTGAAAAATGTTTTGCATTTACTCTTCTAGTAACCAACCATGCTTTCTTCCAATCTAAATTGTCTTGAAATTAAGTATTTACAGTAAGATTACTGATAAGCAGAGACACAGAAACAAAGCTTGTCTTTAATACAATTAATTAGCAGGTATTCTTTAATGTATTATTGAGTTATAGATTTGGACTACTTTTTATTCTTGCTTCCACACACAGTTCTTTCCAAAGTGCAATTTGTGCAGAACAGCTTTGGCACAGTTTGTATAAATATCAGTTTCCTGGAAATTTTAGCAAGTGTTGGACACTAAATCAGGGAAATTGGTTGGTCTGGCTTGATTTTCAGTATTTTGGGATGTCTGCAATGGAAACTGGAGTTGCTGCCTATGTGATGCCGAGTCGATGGCTACGTGTGGCTGCACTCAGAGGCAGTTCTGAGAAGCTAGTTCATTTATTCCATGAGGAGGGGAATGTCTCAAGCTGTGAAAGAAATGATCATGACTAACAATTGTCTGGTTTCTGTGGCTTATGTGCCAGGCAGGAAGGTCCTGTGGTTTTAATACCTTTTTTTTTTTGATCCCCCTCTCCATAACTATTTTGTATTTAGGTTAAAGAAACTGAGGATAAAAATACTTCATCTTGCCAAATTATAATGAGAGAGATATCTAGCAGAGCATTAGATTGTATACTGATTGTGTATCAGAAAAATACTGCAGGGGTGATCAAAACTGCAGTTGCAGATATCCAGGAGAAATAGTGGTGATGAAGAAGTTGGTAGTCACCAGTCCAGAAGAGTGAATGATGAGTGTGTATGTGCAGAGGTCACTGCAGGATCCTCTTCATCCTTAGAGTGAGAATAAAGAAATGTTCATTTGAGGTTCCAGGGTTCTCCTTGATTGAGTTGTATTTGAGATTATTCTTGCTGTGCCTAAATTCCTGTATTATTTCCCACTGTTTCCTCTTCTACCCAGATAACATGGATGTGAGTTGGCATCATTTTCTCAATTCTCCTCCTCCCTTTGCTCTAACTCCCTCCCCATTAGTACTGCTGATGACTGTCAGTGAAAGGAAACCAACATTACACCCTGGGCTCAATTTAAGTCAGGCTTTGAAGTTAAATGTCAGCACAGGAAGTTCCATCTTAACATAAGGAGGAACTTTTTACTTTGAGGATGGTAGATCACTGGACCAGGCTGCCCAGGGAGGTATCCGAATCTGCATCTCTGGAGATATTCAAAACACAACTGGACACCATCCTGTAAAACCTGCAGGAAGGTTGGACTAGATAATCTCCAGAAGTTCCTTCCAACAGACCACACAGGATGATTCTATGGGCTGTTGTGATGGGCTGTTGTGAAGCTTTCCTCACACCAAGAGGCAGAAACCTCATAAAGAATCTAGGCAGAGAAGTGATGGATAAAGGTGATGGCCTCATCTTGCTGAGCCCTCAACTTAAGGGTGCAAACCTCAGCTCCATAACCTCCCAGACAGACCTCAAAATTTGGCCAGCATCTGATAAAGTTATCTGGAGACAAAAGGGATTGGTAGCATCACTCATTGTGTGAAGGCCATTATGCATAGCTGCATAGAAATGTGGAGCTGCTGGGCCTCAGGATTTCAGCCAGTTTAGCCTCTTTGTACTGTTACTCTGTGGCTCTTGATTTGTTGAGTGTTACTTATTTATTGTGTGAAATTACTGCTAAAGTCAGTGCATATGTAATTGGGCTAATTGGACAGAGAAAGTGAGGAAGGAAGCTACCAGAGCAGCTCATCAGTTTCATCAGTCTGCATTTTCTGGCAAGTTTTCCTCCAGTTTTCATGGTTTTGTTTAGTAGCCATGGTACTTCAGTGTGTCCTCATAAACTCTCTGAGGCTGTGGATAATAATTAGGAACTGATTAGAGAGAAAAATGAGTCAGAGTTAAAGCATGGAAGTCAAATTCACTGGATTAAAGTATTAACTTTAGTAGCTTGGAAATACTGCATAACATGCTGGGGAAGGAAAATTAAATATTTATTCTGTTCATTCCTTTGCTGTTCAGTGTTTATGAAGAGAACACAGTGATTTTTCAGAGTTTGCAGTGTGAGTGTCAGTGGGAGATGGACTGTGTTACAGCAATGTGCTGCTGCTCCAACATGCTCCATCACATTTCTGTGGTTGTGGCAATTCCCTGGTCTCCAGAACCTGCTAAAAAACTGCTGTTTATATCGATTACAATCCTACCATGGGAGTGGATACACAGCTATCAATGCATCAAGAAGGAAATGTCTGTGGGATCTCAGTCTATGGGCTTAGAGCAATCTGCAATGGTAGCACTACAGCCTCCTTTCAGCTAGTTGTAGGGAGTGAGGGCCTGTTTGCAAAGGCCTGCAGTGAAAGGACAAGGGGAAATGGCTTTAAATTGGAGAAGAGTACACTGGATATTAGAAAGAAGTTCCTCCCCATGAGGGTGGTGGAACACTGGCCCAGGTTGCCCAGGGAGGTGGTTGAGTTCCCATCCCTGGAGGCATTCCAGGTGAGGCTTGCCAGGGCTCTGGGCAAGCTGCTCTAGTTGGGGATGTCCCTGCCCACTGCAGGGGGGTTGGACTAGATGAGCTCCAGAGGTCCCTTCCAACCTAAACCATTCTGATTCTATGATTCTAAGGTGTCCCCTGAGCCTCCTCTCCTCCAGACTAAACAACCCCATTTCCCTCTGCCACTCCTCCTGAGACCTGAGAAGTTGCTGCATGGAAGAGCTAGCCCAGGAGTTAGAGCCACACAATGAGTCCTGTGAGCAACACCAGGTAGAGGTAAACCAAGCTACTACCATTGCCACTTTTCTTCTGTCTCCTGTTCATGGGCTGTGGCTACTTCCAGTGGGACCCTAGCCTTCCTTTTCCCTCTGGAATGGAGCTAATGGTGCAGATCACTGCTCTACAGAGGAAAACACAGGCATGAGGTGTTGCTGATGGAGAAAGCAGTGGTTTAGGCTGTGCCCCTACGGTAGCTGTGCCTGCCTGGCTGCCCTCCTTTCCCAAAGCTGAGAGAGGAGCAGCAGCTCGTCGAGGTGATGCTACAGCTGAAGTTCTCCGGGAGAAACAGAACCTCTTGTCAGGTAAGCCCACGAGGGGGCGAATTGAAGCTAAAGACTCAACTCCAGTCTCTGTGGAAGCTCCGCATGCTGCATATTGCACCGTGATCATCCAGCACTTTCTGCTGGTGCTGTGTACAGCGGGGCTGAGTTGGGCTGATCTCTCACAGGGGAAGGGGGAAGATGTTCATGGAAGCCTGAACTGAGTGTTCTGAAATTCAGAAGAGCTGTGAGGTTTTGATTCCAACTTTCTGAGGGACTGGGCAGGTTTGGCAAGGAAAGGGTAGATTTTTGTCTGCATCTTGAGTAAGTTCATATGTCTGGCAAGGAAGGAGAGTTGACAGTCTGGATGGGAAACCTAGAAAGTTTCAAGATGCTGTGCCTGGTTTGAAATCCTCTACAGCTTTGCTCTTATAGGAAAAAAACCCAAACCAACCTGCAAGTCAACCAGAAGCAGGCAAAAATATAAAAGAAGCTTCACCTGTCACTCACTGGTGCAAAACAGACCAGTAATAAAACATACCTGTCATTAACTGGAGAATAAGAGGACATTTGCTCACATGAATCAGAAGATACAGTCAGAGACAGTATCTAGTTGGGGATGTCCCTGCCCAGTGCAGGGGGGCTGGACTAGATGATCTCCAGAGGTCCCTTCCAACCCTAACCATTCTATGATTCTATGATCTTGCTTGAAAAGAATACTGCCCCTGAGGCTAAGAGAAGCTGAGAGCTGAAGTGCAATTTGAATTGCTGAATGCAGTTGTGGCAGCAGGATCGTAGTGTTGCTCCTCTTGCTCAGGAAATGGGGCTTGTGAAAGCAAACAGCAAGGTTAGCCCTCATCTAGGCTTGAGAAGGGCATGTCTTGTTTGAATTGGAGGCTGGGATCTGGGGGAAAAACCTTTCTTTAGAAGAGGTGTTGGCAAAAGACTGCTGTGTTTCACCAGCATTGTTAGTGGGAGAGGAATATTTTATTGATGTAACAGAAGAGGGTTTACAACTCATTTCTTTCTCACAGTCTGTTAGTTTTGCTTTTATTTATCCTCAGTCTTTATGCAGCTGCAAGTATACCACACAGTTGTTGGCCATCTGGTAAACTGAAGATTGAACAAGGCAACATGTACTTTATCATCTTTATCACAGAAGCACTAGACTTGCTTAAACAGAAGTCAGATGGTAGAAGCTTTAGTGCTGAAGTTAAAAGAGTTACTTATTTTATCTAGAGATCTAGATCTCACTGGTTGCCCAGAGAGGTGGTAGATGCTCCATCCCTGGAAACATTCCAGGTCAGGGTTTTGGGGGGCTCTCGGCAGCCTGATCTAGGTGAAGGTATCCCTACTCACTACAGGGAGGTTAGACTAGATGACCTTGAAAGGTGCCTTCCAACCCAAACCTACTGCCATAGGGGATGCAGAGGTGACCGAGCACAATTTGCCCCTTCAGGTAATCACTGCACGCAACATCTGATCATCCCTGGGCTCTGAGAAGAACAAACTGTGTATAAATTGACACAGCATTAGTATTGACTAGTTGACTACAGCTTCCAGAAGCTAAACCCCAACACATCCATCAGCCAAGTGCATGTGCATTCATGAAATGAATGTCAGTGGCTGTTCTCAGATCAGTGCCACCTGAGTAAACAGAACTTTGGTAACTTTATTGCAGTATTTATGACCACTGGAAGAAGTGCCAGGTGACTCAGGAGGACTACAAGGATGTCTTGAGATTATGCAGGGAGAAAAATCAGAAGGGCCAAAGCCCAGCTAGAACTTAATCTTACCACAGCCATGAAGAACAACAAAAAATGTTTCTATAAATACATCAGCAACAAAAGGAAGGCTAAGGAGAATCTCCATCCTTTATTGGATGTAGGAGGAAACAGTGACAAAGGTTGAAGAGAAGGCTGAGGTACTTAATGCCACCTTTTCTTGGTCTTTAATAGTATGACTGGTTGTTCTTGGGGTACCCAGCCCCCTGAGCTGGAAGGCAGGGATGGGGAACAGAATGAAGCCCCCATAATCCAAGGAGACATGGTTAATGATCTGCTATATCACACAGACACAAATTTATGGGGCTGGAGAGGATCTGCCCAAAGATACTGAGGGAGCTGCTGGAAATGCTCATCAGGATATTTTCCATCATTTACCAGCAGCCCTGGCTAACCAGAGAGCCCTGGTTGATTGTAAGTTAGCAAATGTAACTGCAGGATCTGAGAAACTACAGGACTGTCAGTGTGATTGATAACTACTACCAGGAAGGGTTATGTACCAAATAATCTTGAGTGCCAGCACATGGCACATTCAGGACAACCAGGTAATCAGGCCCAGTCAGCATGGGTTTATGAAAGGCAGAGTCTTGCCTAAGTAACTGAATCTTCTTCTATACTGAGTTGACCCACTCAGTGGATAAAGAAAACTCTGTGGATTTTGTGTACCTGGATTTTAGTAAAACATTTGACAATATTTCCCACAGCATTCTTCTGGAGAAGCTGACTGCTCATGGCTTGGCCAGGTGTACTCCTTGCTGTGTAAGAAACTGGCTGATGACCGAGCCTAGAGTGGTAGTGACTAGAGTTAAATCCAGTTGTCAACCAGTCACAAACAGTGTTCTCCAGGGCTCAGTACTGGGATGTGTTCTCTTTAATATCTTCATCAATCATCTGCATGAGGGGATTGAGGACACCTCAGTAAGTGTGCAGATGACACCAAGTTGAGTGGAAGTGTTGATCTGCTGGAGGATAATGAGTCTTTGCAGAGGAATCTGGACAGGCTGGATCAATGGGCTGAGGCTGAGGGGCTGAGGTTTGACAAGACCAAGTGTTGGCTGCTGCACTTGGGTCACAACAACACCATAAACACTCCAGGCTTGGGGAGAAGTGTCTGGAAAGCTGCTCAGTGGAAAAGGACCTGGGGGTGTTTGTGGACAGTGGCTGAAGATGAGCCACCAGTGTGCCCAGGAGGCCAAGAAGGCCAACAGCATCCAGATCTGTTTCAGAAATAGTGTGGCCAGGAGGACTAGGGCAGTGATTGTCCTTCTGTACTGGGCACTGATGAGGCCAATCCTGGGTTCAGGTTTGGGTCCCTCACTCCAAGAAGGACATTGAGATGTGATGCCCATCCAGAGAAAGGCAACAAAGCTGCTGAAGGGTCTAGAGCACAAATCTTTTGAGGAGCAGCTGAGGGAACTGGGATTGTTTAGACTGGAGAAGGGAAGGCTAATGGGAGACCTTCTTACTCTCTACAACTCCCCGAAAGGTGGTTGTAGAAAGACGGGAGTTTGTCTCTTCTCCTGGGTTACCAGTGATAGGACAAGAGGAAACAGACTCAAGTTTGGCTAGGGCAAGTTTAGGTTGGCTATCAGGAAAAATTTCTGCAGAGAAAGAGTTGTTAATCATTGGAACAGGCTCTTTGGGGAAATGGTGGAGTCACCATCCCTGGAGATGTTCAAAAAACCATGTAGCTGTGGTGCTGAGAGACATGGTTTAGTGATGGACTTGGCTTTGTAAGGATAATAGTTGGTCTTAATAATCCTAAAGGTCTTCTCCAACCTAAACAGTTTTATGAATCTCTGATTTAAAAGCTTAAGATACTGGAGAAAACAAGACTAAACTTCCTAGGTGTAATTGGAGCCATAAATGGGAAAAACGAGATACTGTTACAGCCTCTTGGTTTGGAACATGTTCAAAATCTCCCAAGGGAAAAACCCTAGGCTTCAATGCCTTTTGACTCATCCCATTACCACTCTGATAATGTAATTGCATACAGACAAAGAAAATTTGTCTGTGGGAGGTTTCTGATGAAGGCTAAAACGATAACACAGATTGAGAGTTGAACTGGATGAATACTTAATGATTCAAAAGTACTTAATGTTTGAGAACAAAGTATGTGGAATAGCAAAAGGGCTACAAGAAATCTGTGTTATCATGAAACTTCAACCTACATAATTACAGCAAAGCCCCCAAAGTCTCCATAACTTCCCCCTTTATTAAATACTAGTGAATTAAATGATATGAGCACCTCTGTAGTGGTATTTACACTGTCATATTTACAGTAAGGTCTGAAGCTTTCTTCACCATTCCTTGCTTCTCTATGGTGAGTCTTCTCCCTCTATATAACAAATCTCAAATTTTAGGTCAATGGTGTAGTCATTGAAGCACTCTTAGCAAATAGTGTATTTGTATTGGTTAACTCTTACATTTTCTTTGTTTAATCATTCTTTCCTTAAGTGCTCTGCTAATTCTCATTTGAAAAGGCTTGTGTTAGTATTCCTTTCTCTTCCCAAGCCTCTTGTTACTGTATATTATTGCTATTCTTAGCTCAGATTCTTGATTCAAAATTGCACCAATCTTCCCAAATTGTAGGGTGGCAACTACAAAGGGCACAATGGAAAAAGTCAATGGCTATTGTCTTATTCTTTTTTAAGAGATGACGCATCATCCTTATGACAAGACAGAGTCAGTTCATTGTGTTATTGTATGCACATGAACCAGGGAATGCCAAAGCCAAAGGCAGATGCAGAACAGTGAACTCCTCAGGAAAAAATTCACGGGTCACACATAATTTGCAAACACAATGCAGAATCTTTTTTTGAGTATTTTAAACATTTCTATAGATCCACACTGTTCTTGGCTCATATTTGGTGAACTTACAATCAATCTAATAAAACTGATTGTCAGTGAAAGCCATAAGAAGAGGTTTAATGTCACTTTACTTTAAGGCGTAGCCACCATCTCCTTTTTTAGATAGAGAGATCAATACAGAAGTCCTCTTATCTAAAAAAAGATCTGTTTGCAAGGTCTGGAGTGACTAGATTGGGCAGGTAAGCCTTGCCTAGCCTTTTCAGCAGGATGTGAGCACTTGGGCAGTCAGTTCATGTGGCTAGTGCCTGCCTATGCTTTATGATACATCCAACATCTAGACTCTCTTCTCTATCCTAATTCTTGGTTGTTTATGTAATGGCAAACACAGCCTGGAGCCCACTGGGCAGACCTTATCCCTTGCTCAGACTACTCAAGAACATTGTCATGCCACAGTTGAGCCAAGCTCTGTAGAACAGCCTGGCACAACCTGGTTTGGCCTTTGGGAGTTGTCCAGTGTGGAGGTTGAGGTTTGTTGTCCATAACATGCCCCCTCATTGTGAAATTTATGAGCTGTGTGCATCATTTAGGCAGGAGGTATTTCAGCAAATATCTTTGGTGTGGATTATGAGAAGTGTATGCAGGCCTGGTCTTGAAGAGGTTAAGGCAAACATTTAACCACCTTGATAACTTCCAAAGAATTTGGGAACCTATTCATAGCAGAAAAGTTAAGCACGTAGTTCAAAGTTTTGTTGCTAATTCAAATATTTAATTTTAATGGTCCATTTTGGCTCCTAGATAAATGTCAATACATAGTAAAGTATCTTATACAGCAATTTATGTGATGAAAAACTGGAGATGAGCTGGCAATGTGTGCTCAAAGCCTAGAGAAGGCTAACTGTATCCTGAGCTGCATCTAAAGCAGCATGGCCAGCAGGTAAAGGGAAGGGATTCTGCCCCTCTGCTTCACTCTGGTGAGCCTTCACCTGGAATAAGATGAGGTCCAGCTCAAGTCCTCGCCACAAGAAGGAAATGAACCTGTTGGAGCAGGGTCCAGAGGAGGCCACAGAAGTGGTCAGAGGGCTGGAGCACCTGTGCTGTAAGGACAGGCTGAGAGAGTTGGGGTTGTTCAACCTGGAGAAGAGAAGGCTCCAGGGAGAACTTATTGCAGCATTTCAGTACTTATGGAAGATGGGGACAGGTTTTTTTTTTTATCAGGGCCTATTGTGACAGGACAAAGGTAATTGTTTTAAACAAAAAGAGCAGAGATTTAGACTTGATATAAAGGAGAAATGTTTTACAGTGAGGGTGGTGAAACACTGGCCCAGGTTCCCCAGAGAGGTGGTAGAAGCTCCATCCCTGGAAACATTCCAGATCAGGTTGTTTGGGGCTTTTAACAACCTAATCTGATTGAAGATGTCCTTGCTGACTGCAGAGGGGTTGAACTAGATGACCTTTAAAGGTCCCTTCCAACCAAACCATCCTATGGTATTCTATGTGTAAAATTTACTTCACCTGGTGCCACAAAATTCACTAACTCCTTCTCCCTGTCTACAAATTGTTCTATAGTGCTCATAACAAGGAGGTAGGGGAGGAACAGGTGAGGTGTGTTTATATTTGTCATTGCCCATCCATTTAGCCAACATTATGCTCCTGTTGCTTCAGATTATATGTGTAGGGCACCACTCATGTTGTAAAAAGCACACTTGCAGAAATCATCTGGTTATTTAACTGGGGGACGAGAGAAAGTATAAGGAAATGGCACATACTGCATTTTGCTTTCAATCTTGCTACATTTGTGATTCAGAGAAACTAAAGCATACAGCTCAGAAGACTAGGTCATTGTGCACTAGGTATTAGGCTAGAGATAGGAAGAAATTTTGAATTGATAATTTTTTTTCCTTGGCTGCAGATATTAACTATTAAAACTACACACTCGTAAGTCAAACTATTTGATCCTTTCAGACCTTTGATTAGCAGAAGGAAGAAATACAATGGAAAGTGTTAAGAAACAGGATAGTTGCCAACAATGATCTAGTTCTACTTTAAATGACAAATTAAGGCACACAAACTTTTAATGCAAGGTAATGCTTGGGGCCCTGAGCAGAGAAAATGTAAAGGCAGTAACCCTGACTTTTCCATGGAGGCCATTTGTTTCTTCAGGTTTTTAACATCTGGAAGAAGATAAAATTCCTGAAAGAGATAGAGCACAGAGTAGCACAATGTAGGGAACTGCTGTCCAGGCATCTTTGGGAAGACCTTGCATGAGCTCTGCTGAGTGGGGAAATCATCAAAACCAGCACTGGCTGCCTTTGTAGACTTAAATCTTTGGGAATCAAGACCTGTAGTTCCATTAGCTTCTTTAGGATGAAAAGTATTAAGTAACTTTAATGTGTTTTTTCTCTCCCTTAGAAACACAGCTGTTTCTCTTCACATGCATATACTTGAAACACAAATATGATGAGATGTGAGACTGGAATTCAGTGCAAGAGTCATGTCATGAAAAGGAATTCTTACTATGTTATTTTTTGAATTTCCTTAAATACCACACATAAAAAATTTAGGCTTTTTATCTGATGACATTCCAAGTAACTAAAATGAATTAATTTTTAAGTAGCTTAATTCAGCTTTTTCTTTCTATTTCTTTGTCTAACCAGAAGAAAAATTGCATTAAGCTATTTTGTTTTGGATGATGACAAATTCTGGCAGGTATACAGAATGAGAGTTACAAGTCCTTGCCCAAGAGATCATATTGTGGTCAGAGAATTAGTTTTAAATACATTTTCAAAATTCACAGGGTCATTAAAAGGCTTCAGAAATTGTTGTCAAGTTGTGAGAACAAAGGGAAAACTATGGAGGCTAGCTAAAACCAGATATGGAAACATATCCATGAAGGGAGCTGGAAGGGTTAAAAGCATTTAGACAAAATGGTATATACAGGTCTATACAGGAATACACAGGTATATTCAGCTTCTGTGGGAGGACTTTGCTGTTTATCAGCTGTAAAGTTGCATAAAAGTTGAGCAACACGTAAGTGGATTGGTTCTGAGAGGCAATAATCATGTAACTGCTAAATAACTGACTTCTTGTCTTTAATGCAAGGTATCTTTCACACAGAAAGAAATGCATGTTACTTCCCTTTACACTTTCCTTGGGTTTATATGTAAATAAGATGCACACTCCTGCACGACAACTCCTCTGATGGACTCAGTTTTGAACACAGAGTAACACTAAACAGATTTGGAAGTCTTGGAGCCCAGTTTAGTCTAGAGGGGAAGCCATATGAGGAATGGCTAAAGACACTTGCTTTGTTCAGCCTGGAGAAGAGGAGAGTGAGGGGAGACCTCATCATGATCTATAATTTCCTCATGAGGGGAGGTGGAGAGACAGGAGCTGATCTCTTGTCTCTGGTGACCAGTGACAGGACCTGAGGGAATGGCATGAAGCTCTGCCAGGGTAGGTTTAGGTTGGATATTAGGAAAAGGTTCTTCACCCCAGGGAAGTAGTCACAGAACTGAGCCTGAGAGAATTCAAGAACCTTTTTGACAACATCCTCAGGCACATGGTGTAATTCTGGGGCTTGTCCTGTGCATAGACAGGAGTTAGACTCAATGATCCTTGTGGATCTCTTCCAACTCAGGACATTCTAGGATTCTAAGTTGTCTTCTCAGTTCACACCTCTTTCAGTCACCAGCTGCCTCTGGTTCCCCCACATCTGCTATATTTTTATCTCCATAAAGCTTAGAAGGGAAACAGGCATGACTTGAAGACTAAAAACCCCTCAACTAGAAATGCTTCAAAGAACTAAGGATGGTTTGAATAGAGGAACATAACAAGAGTCTGGAGGGCAAAAGCCAGGATCAGATCTAAAGCAGTGGGAAAGAATACAGCTGCAGGATAGTGTAGGACAGGAGCAGATAAGGGGAAGTGCAGGTCTGGTTATATGATGGGAGAGTGGCTCCCAGGTTGGCTAGCATCCTTGAAGACTATTTCCATGTCCCACATCCCAGGCATATCAGTGGAAGGCAACTGTGCTACATGGTCCCAAATCACCTCTGTTGGACCCTGGCTGTCCAGGCTTTGCAATGGAGGAGGGTGCTTGAAACTGGTAGATGGTGCAGGAAAGCTCATGGAATGTAAGTGCCCAAAAATCTCTTTAACAGCTCTAAGTGAAACTAAAAATGACAACTGTGTTTGAAAAGATTCAATCTTTGGTAGTTTGGATGCGTATTTTTAATTGGAATTGTACAGAAAAGATAACTTTTTGCTTTAATCTGAGTATAATGTTATAATCTAGTGACTATGTGCTTCAGCAAACAGCTGACTTCTAGAAGATATCATGAGTTAACTGAGGCTGATTGTCTTAGAGGAACTTCATCAGGCTTAATGTACCTGACATCTTTTATATTATGGTAAGTAAAAGTCAATCCCCTGTAATCTGTCTCATTGACACATGGGCAAGAGCCAAGGCAATATTTTCCTACTGATAATTTCCTACTGATGTGAGAGCAGCAGTGGATTGCTGAGATGCTACTAGGGAGGCAGCCTCACACATCAGGTTTTTATGCTACTTTATTTTGCAGCAAACTTCCTGCTGCTCTGATCTCAGTACATGAAATAGAAAGGAGAGATAACCTAAGGTAATTTGCACAGAGGACGTTTTATCAGCTGCAAATCAAAGGTGCCTGTTATCAAATCTGAAAACATAGGTCCTCATAATTTACAGAACAGTTACTGGAAATTCCAGAAATGCAGCAGTAAGCTGGAATTGGTGAGGCTTCACAAGAACTTTTACAGCCATGTTTGTGTTAAAGAACCATGCTAGCATATTTAATTGTTGTGGATAAATTGAACTCCAGCAAATTTAGTCCTCCTCTGTTCTTGAACCTGCTTGATGTCATCCATACATTTTCTGGTCACAGTGTCCCAGATCAACTCAATGATCCTGATCTAGAGATCCTCTAGTCCATCCCCTTGCCCAAAGCAGGCTCAGAGAAAGCAGGTTGCTCAGGACTGTGTCCAGTTGGATTTGTATATCGTGAAGAATAGAGGAATCTGTACGCTCACTGGGTAACCTATTCCACTGCTGGATCACCTTCACAGTGAGATTCCTTTTTGCTATGGAATCTACTGTACTTCCACTAAAGCCCATTGTTTCTCATCCTGCCAACAGGCACCACGGAGAAGAGTCTGGCAAGGTCTTTACTCCATCCTATCAGGTACACATTGATGACATCGCTCTGAGTCTTCTCTGCTCTAGACCTCTCCTTGTATGACAGGTGCTTCAAGTCCTTTGACAATCCCTTGATCATCTTAGTGGCCCTTTGCNTCGGAGGTCTTTCCAGCACAATCGATTCTGTGTGATTCTGTGCGTGACTTGCTCCTGTATGTCCATGTCTTTCTTGTACTGGGGAGCCTAGAACTGGCAGCCCATGTGTGTCTCACCAGTGCTGAGTCCAGGGGAAGGAACACCTCTCTTGACCTGCTGGCAACACCACTCTGAATTACAGCAATATGCTGCAAGGGCACATTGCTGGCTCATGGTCAATTCATTCACTAGGTCCCACAGGTCCTTTTCTCCAAGACTGCTTCCCAGCTGCTTGGGCTACTTTGGTCTGTACAAAGTTCTTAATTTTCAAGAATTGAGAGGCAGGATTATGACCCCATAGCCCCTTGCCAATGGCAGTGTGGGATGAATCCACTGAGCACATGGTATTGTTTTTGCTTTTGTCAGGAAGACAAGAACAGTAGAGCTGTGAATAGCAATGGTCAGGCTTACAGTTCTTTATTAACATAGGAATACAATCAGTTGTATTTACCATTGTCCTCCTCCAGTTTGCCCTTCTTAGTGACTGCTTTGACAGCTTCTCATGCTGCTTCTGGACTCTGCTCTTTTGTCTTTCCTTCTTCTGTTCTTGTGCTGTGAGCCTTTATAGAAAGAGGACTCTTTATTCCCTTTGTCTCTAGATCCAAGCTGTGCTTTTCTGCAGAAGGAAGGCTGGAATATGCCAGTAAGAATCATGCTTTTCTAGCTGGCATCTATATCTCCTCATCAGATAAGGAGAAATAGTGGAAGTGCAATATGGTGACCCCTGCAAACAGATTAGCAAGACAGAATTATGGACTGTTGTGCCCTAAGTGATCTATAACTCCTGTAAGACTTCACATTGACCAATCAAAGAAACCAGTTCAACAGGCCTTTTGGTTTTTATTTCAACCCATACTTCTTTCCCTCTTGGTAAACCTTGTGATTCAAAGTATTGGAGGAAGTCTTGTTGGCAAATTCAGCTGCAAAGCATAGCAGTAGATTGAGGGATGAGATTGGTAAAGCAGAGTGAGCTCAGCAGAGGTTCCCAGATAAGGTCCACTTAGGGGATTTTACAAATAGCTGGTGTTTATTTACTTTTGATACCTGACAATCTCAGTTATGATGTGCTGTTTGTGTACAAGCAGCAGGGGAAAAAGCCTGTAATTTCAAGTGGAAAACATCATAAATACAAAGATTTATGAGAGCAAGGCTTTCTGCTGAAGGATTTCTCAGCAAGCCTGCTATGAAACTGCTGCCTCACTTTGCAGTGCATTACAATCTGCTTAAATTAGTCATTAGCTGGAAGCACTAAATAAATAAAATTGGGATGGTGGGGGCAAAGAAACACATAGATTCACTAGTCTGGTTCCAAAGGTGATGCTGGGCCTGTACATGCATATAAGATAATTTATAATAGGGGTAGTGGTACAAATTATCCAGGAAATTAAAACTTGGCTGTTCATGTATTATCATTCTGTACAGATTAGGTGGCCATAAAAATGTTGCATAAGAAATCAGACATGCCATTGGCTAGACTGACCTTGGGAGCCTCCTTTTTTCACAGGTGCAGAGTATAAATTGTGATGTTCTGCTTTATTGGCATCTCTTGCTTGACCAGATGGGTACCATCAAGAACTTGCTATGGTTATTCCTCTTAAATACAGCATTCTTGGATGCCACCTCAGATAAACCAGTGAACAGCACAAAAGAACATTCTTCCCAACAAGGTAGGAAAAATGCTCTTACTCCTTTGCACTGGTTCCAAGCATGTAACTCTCATGCTAATATAATCAACTTTGTGCAAAGATTAGCAGTAAGACAGATTGAAATTAGGTAGCATCATGTTGTCTTAGTGAAAATACAAATGAATGAATATCATGTTTAACTACTTATTCATGTAGAAGCAAATTTAGTGAAATGAAATTAATATTGCTCTGTTTTGCAGTAGTATCTTGTGGCATAGCTCAAGTTAAGAACAAAAGTACTACCATGAAAATAGTACTGAAAAAAATGTTGTGCTGTGGTTTTCAGTATGGAATTAAGATATGTATTAAGAAAAAGATCTATATTAAGAATAAGATATATTAAGATATATATTAAGAAAAAGATCTATATTAAGAATAAGATATATTAAGATATATATTAAGAATACAGTTTCTTTGGCTGGAATGCATATTTGCTTTGAAAGACTTAAAATTCAACCCTGCAGATGTACATGGAGCCACCCAATACTTATTTAACTTCTTATAATTTAATAGAAGCACAAGAGCAAGACAGAGTTGCTAACCTGTATGGTGTCACAAAGACCCAGAGGTGTGTTTTGCTGACAGTTGCACCCTTCAGACTTTCATGCAAGTGGAATAAACCCCTGAAGGCTATAACAATCCAATCTACACATTTAGGTGTGCAAATCACAGCAATGTTGGGGTTTCTCAGAATCTAATATTTAGTATTGCTGAGGACTTTCTGAATCCTATCAATATTTCACAGGGATGAGTTCTTGGCTTTACTATTCCCAGCAAACACTTCATGAGCTGCCAGCCTCTCACTTTTCCTTGGTCAGTGACTTCCCTGCTTTAATTCAGGCACAAGCACCTGTAGGAGCAAGGCAAAAAGAAATCATAAGCACAGAAATCAGAGAAACAAAATCTAAGCCAATAATAATAATCAGAATAAGTAACATTAAAAAAATAACAAAGAAACCCAAAAAGTAACACCAAAAGCAAACCAGAATTTGACATTTTTCTAGGCAGCCTGACTCATATCCACAATGAATTACAGAGTTTGATTCAGATGAGGGATGATTTGAATAAGGTAGATGCTGTATAAACTTAACAGTGTGACTCAAACCCATGGCTTTATACATCACTTCTTAAAGAAAATCATTTCATTTGGGGAGGGTTGAAGGGAGCATTGGCCAGTGTGTTTGTTTTAAATCAAGCTGTGCCATTTTGAGGAATGCATGGACTATTACTTACTGAAAGTTACTCTGGCTTTCCAAAATAATTTCCCTGCTACAAGAACATATATCTTAATCATGAAGCCAAATACAGTTTACATGACCCAGCCTGAGAGTGAAAAAGGAGTTTATATAGCAATCTCTGTTTGCTGTTCTTTTTATGTCACTGTAGAAAATCACTTTTTGAATGTGTGGGAATTCCCAAGGATTTTTTGTGTGCTAGTCAAAATAAAAAAAGGCTTGAGCAGTACACAACACTTCTAAAATGCTTTGTCAGACCACGGACCATGGATTTAGGGGAGTACCACAAATCCTCTATGTTGCTCCCACCCAGTCACATCTTTCTGGAAACTTCAATTATTTGTATTAAGATGGCAATCAGTCTGTGCAATGCTTGGTTTATTTAGCTCCCAGCACCTCCTGTCCATTATTACTAGCAAATACACATGCAGAATTACCACAGAAAACTCAAATATTAGCCAGAAATCCAAACCAGTCTGATAGAACATTAACCCAAACCTGCTTGTATGAAAAAGAGGTTTGCTAGATGGCAGATTTACCTTTAGTTGTCTCTGCTTACAAATCTTTTATCAATTAGGAAGATAATTTGGAGAGGCTACCAAGCCCTTGTGGAATATGGCACCACTAATCACCTCTCATTTCCCAGAGACCTTGCACCACAGTTTTAGGGTGCAAGAGAACACTTTGCTGGGCTGCTCGTATGATGCTTTAACAGATGTTCTCTCACTGCCCAGGGTGCAGCACTACACTCCTCTCTGTCTTTTGAATATATTAGTCACATTCAGTTGAGTTAGACAAAAGGGGAGTTACCTTAAACTTTAATTGCATGTTTTAACGTGTAGATATTCTACTTAGGTCTACCAGAGAGGCTGTGGACTGCCAATTCTTTGAGCTCCTCAAGATGTGCTGAGGAGAGATGGCTGACCTAAGCTAGTGCTGGAAATACTCCTGTGCTTTACTGACAAATCACCTAACAAAGAGCAACATGCAAGTCATCAAAGCAGAGAGAGAAAAAAAACAACCCAGCAAAACAACATTTCAAACAATCAGGTCAAACATCTCTTGGTCCTCTTCAGTATATCAGAATTTATATATATAAATACTTACAGGAAGAAATGAATTGCAGTCACACTTACACATGCATACAATGGCTCAAAGGGGAGGGCTTGGTCTTCTCCATAAGAGAGCAGAGCAAGGAAAACACATAGCACAATGAAGTAGGAGGTGGCAGTTGTGATGGCCTGAAACTCGTGTATCATTGCCAATGCTCCAGCAAGAGAAGGCACATCTGTACTTAGATAGTTTTTCCACTCTATCTCCTCAATTTAAAGGAACCACATCAAGCATGCTGAACAGCTTCAGTCACAAAGACCTAACTTGCTTCTTTCTCTTCCTCCCCTAACAGATGCCAAACACAAGTCCATAGCTGGCACAACAACATCCATTCCTCCAGGTGGGTCTGAGTTTGTCATGGTTTTTCCAGACTCTTCTTTCAATGGCATCGCTTAGTGACTCACAGGACAATGGGGTTTGCTCTTCCACGTTGGAGAGTAGAGCCAGTTAAAGACAGAGTCTAATTATATGGAGAGTGGCTGTCCAGCTGCCTTGAAACTCATAGAGCATTGCCAATGCCTTGTCAAGAGAAGGTGCATGTCTACAAGACAGATGTCCCACGTTGTCCCTGTCTCCTCCTTTCCAAGGTGCCTCCATAAGGCTGGTGAATGGCGGGAACCGCTGTGAGGGAAATATAGAGATCTACTACTATGGGGGCCGGGGCACCGTGTGCGATGACAGCTGGAACCTGTATGATGCCACTGTGGTGTGCAGGCAGCTGGGATGTGGCTTTGCTGTGTCTGCAACATCAAATTCCCACTTTGGAGAAGGCACTGGCAGTATCTACCTGGATGATGTGCAGTGCTCAGGGAATGAGTCTTCCCTCTTCCAGTGCAGACACAATGGCTGGGGCATCCACAACTGTGGCCACAAGGAAGATGCTGGTGTTATATGCTCAGGTACCTTTTTTTATCCTTCCTAAATTCTGGGAAGTGCTCACAAACTGGCTCTTTTTCATTGTAGTAATGTCTGTGTCAGAGATGTCTTCAAAGGTTGTGTTCTACATTGTTCCAATCACAGTAAAGTAGCTCTGCAGGTATCTTAAACCTCATAGTCCATTACCAATGCTTTGTCAAGAAAAGGTACAAGTGCATGAGACATCAAATGCCTGCTTCGGACAAGGCACTGGCAGTATCAACCTGGATGATGTGTACTGTTCAAGGAGGGAGTCTTCCCTCTTCCAGTGCAGGCACAACAGCTGGGGCATCGAAAACAGTGGCCATATTGACTATGCTGATGTTATGTGCTCAGGTACCTTTGATTGTACTTCCTAATTTCTGGGATGTGTTCAGAAAGTGGCTCTTTTTGATTGTAATTGTGTCTCTGTTGAAGAAGTCTTCCAAGGTTGATTTATGTTGTTGGTTTGTTTTTTTTCTTGGTCCCACCATGGAACATTTCCCTTTTGAGATACTAACCTTTCCATTGCCCAGAGCATTGAGTGACACCAGGAGTCCCTGTAGTGGAGAAAGCATTGCAGTGCTTTTTCAAGCACAAGATCCTCACTTACTTCTATATCTTCCTTCCCTCACAGATGCCACAAGTCCATTCGAAACAAGCAGAGCACCATCCATTCCTGCAGGTAGGTCTGAATTTGTCATGGCTTTTCTAGACTCTTCTTTTGATGGAACCAGTTTGTGGCTTGCAGGAGAGTGGGGTTTGGTCTTCTGTGTTGGAGAGCAGAGTCATTTAGTCCTAGCATCATTAAGTGGAGTGTAACTGCCCTGGTAACTTGAAACTCATAGAGAATTTCCAAGGCCTTGCAAAGAGAAGGTGCATGTGTATAATAGACTTTTCCCACCTTGTCCCTGTCTCTTGCTTTCCAATGTGCCACCATAAGGCTGCTGAATGGCATGAACCACTGTGAGGGATGTGTAGAGATCTACCACTATGGGGGCCGGGGCACCATGTGTGATGACAACTGGGACATGAATGATGCCACTGTGGTATGCAGGCAGCTGGGATGTGGCTTTGCTGTGTCTGCACCATCAAATGCCTACTTTGGACAAGGCACTGGCAGTACCTACCTGGATGATGTGCACTGCTCGGGGAGGGAGTCTTCCCTCTTCCAGTGCAGGCACAATGGCTGGGGCATCCATAACTGTGGAAAGTAGAGCAAGTTAAAATACAGAGACTAAGCGGAGAGTAGCGATGCTGATGTTATGTGTTCAGGCACCTTTAATTGTACTTCCTAATTTCTGGGACGTGTTCAAAATGTGGCTCTTTTGGATTGCTGTTAAGTCTGTGTTGAAGATGTCTTCAAAAGTTGATTTATTTTCTTTTTATAACTCCCTCCATGGAAAAATATCCTTTCTGAAATCCTAACCTCTCCTTTGCCCAGAGCACTAAGTGACATCATCCGTCCTAGTATTGGGAGAAAGTGTTGCACTGCTTTTTCACGCACAAGATCCTCACTTACTTCTATATCTTCCTTCCCTCACAGATGCCACAAGTCCATTCGAAACAAGCAGAGCACCATCCATTCCTGCAGGTGGGTCTGAATTTGTCGTGGCTTTTCTAGACACTTCTTTTGATGGAACCGGTTAGGGGCTCGCAGGGCATTGGGGGTTTGGTCTTCTGTGTTGGAGAGCACAGCCATTTAGTCATAGAGTAATTAAGTGGAGTGTAAATATCCTGGTAACTTGAAACACATAGAGCATTTCCAAGGCCCTGCAAAGAGAAGGAACATGTACATGTCAGAGTTTTCCCACATTGTCCCTGTCTCCTCCTTTC
>VWZO01011344.1:11675-23960 GCA_013396975.1 Bucco capensis | reverse complement strand
ACACCATTGGTGACTGGCAGCCAGCTAGATTCAGCTAGAAGCAGGCTGGATATACCCACAAGCACCTGAATGCATGTGTTGAGATAGGAGCAATGCAGGTGTTTCTGACAGAGAAAGTCTAGATAAAGCCAAATAAGCCTGTATTTTCCCAGCATTGGCAGACAGGAGGAGCCCCAGTTCTGTCCACAACTTCACTGTGGCAGCTTTATGTCTCATTGGGAGAGCTTCCAGGAGATCCTCAAAGTAAAGGGTTGCAATCAAGTACTGCCTTGCCTCCAGATGTCTGGTTTGCCACAAAAAGGCCCAGAAAGACAAAATGTGCTTCAGAAATACTGTTGGTCCTCTGGAAGGATCAGAGGGCTGGGCTGAGCCTGCTCCTTCTAAGCTCACCCTCTCCAGGGGTCCACTGAACTCCTGTGCCATGGAAGCTGCATCATCCTGCACTGCAAAGGAATGAATGCTTGCTGCACAGGTCAAGCTGACACACGTTGCTGATCCCATCTGCATCATCAGGGTGGAACAGGGTCAAATTCAGCCCCTTTTTACCAAGCCGACATGCCAAGTTTCACTTAATTACTGCCACTCTATGTTGGTGACAGCTCTTTTGTTATCTGCTCACAGTAGGGACATCCTGCAGGGCACCATCTAAGGAAAAGCCACATGGAACACTGAACTGTGCATCCCAGTGATGCCTAAAGATTTGAGTGTATTTTGGAGATTTTTAGGACTTTCAGGATTATGTGACGCTTCCTGGATTGTTCACGTATTAGAAGCCACTAGGTCTGTTCTTAAGGTACTATCTTGGACTTTCCCATGCCTTGCCAAGGACATGATGTTTTGAAGGACAGAAACATTTCAAATGAAAGAAAACAGACTGACAAAAAGCAAGGGACAGGCAAACTGTCTCTGTGATGAAAACGAGCCTCAAATCACCCAGGTAAGCAACTTTAGAGAAAGTTTGTTGTCCTGGTTTGACCAAAAGAACTAAGGATTTATTAGGGTCAAAAGAACAATCTCTTTGAGAGGGTCTCTCGAGATGCCCCCTCTCCCCAGATGGGGACAGCAAAATAAAATAAAAGCACCAGGCACACAGATAGTGAATTTTTAAGAATAGCTTTATCTATATTTTAATGCTACAACAGTATGAAGAGACAAATGATAGGGAATGAAAGGTTTGTTAGTTGGAAATGGCTTCAGGCCTCCCCCTCCCTACAATCACAGGCCCGACAACCGACACGGGCTCCCAGGCCCATCAATCAATCACCCCTTCTTATCAGAAGCTTCCGCCTCCCTGCCAAAGGTGGGCTCCTCACTCCCACCCCAGGAAGGGGGAGACAGGGGTCAACCCAGTCAACTAAGAGATTAAAAGCAATGTGTATATATATATATATATGTATACTCAGAAGGGGAGAGCTGAAGCCGCAGGGAAACCACAGGAAGAAGAAAAAAAAAACGGAAGGAAGATCCTTATATAAACAAGGATATGCCATTTTTCACGTGACAGTCCAGCTGTTCGCTGATTCGTCTCCCTGAATGATGTTTCGGGGTCACAGCCCTTGATCCCTTGGGGCACAGCTCCAACCTTTCGCTTTCCTTATCAATTTTTCCCAATAAATCCTTCAGGTCACAGCCTTTGGTCCTCTGGGGCACAGCATCAGTCCTTATCAGTTTTTTTTCCTCCATAAATTCTTCTTGCAGGCAAGGGAAGGGGAGGGGAAAGACTAGCCAATCAGTTCCTCCCTCCCTCTTAAAGGGAAAAAGACATACAAATATCAAAGGACCCCTTTCTCTTCAATTTTAGTCATCCTATGACATTTGTACATCACTTTTAAAACCTGCTGCTGCTGCTGAGACAATAAGCTGCCGCAGCTTCTGCAGGAGCTTGTCTCAGAAGCCTCTTGCCTTGGTCTGGGGGGAACAGAAGGAATTCCCTGTGCAAGTATCTTGAACTTCTCCGATGGTTTAATGCTGGGATGAAATCCTCCTCCCCATGGACTCGTGTCTGACAAAAGGAACCAGGCCACACACAGCTCTCCATAATAAGATGGTTTATTAGAGCACTCTCAAGAACTGAGGAATGGAGTTTTGGACACACTTCTATTTTCTAGTCATACATAATAAAGCTAAGGACTTGAAACTCAAGTGGAAGGAAAGAAAAGGCAGACCAGATCACCTCACTGGTGAGTTATCAGTTTACCAAACATGATTTACCAGGTAAATGTCTCAGGCTCTTTGAATTCCCTTTTCTTTTTGCTGTCTGTCAAGAGGGGTTGAAGAGCACTTCGTTCTGCTACTGTGGTGGGATACCCTTCCCAGAAGGGTACTGCACACCCTTGAAACAAACAGTGGACATGAAAGCAGGCTTATGCAGAGGAGCTTTCCCCTTCCCAACGCTGCTGCAGGGGTCAGAGGACCAGTACACTGACCACAGGAAGTGCTGTGTGGTCTGCTTGCCTTGGGCTCTTTGTAAAGTAGCTTCCACCTGTTCCCCAAAAGATTCTCCCCTGTATAGGGTAAGTTCTTAAGTGTTGGTTGGACTTCCTTGTGGAAGCTGGAGGCCTGCACCCAAGCAGATCTCTGGGCATCCATCCCTGAGGCAGCAGCTCTCACCACCATATCCCCTGCGTCAAAGGCTGCTTGCACCTGATGCTTGGTCAGGTCCATGCCCGTGAGAAAGATGGCCTGGAAGGCCTAATGATGCTCCTGCAGAAGACATGGTGCTAGCACAGAAACTTTTTTCAAGAGTTCAACTTGCCCTCTGGCCATGGAGACTTGATAGTCCACAACCGGAAGGGCTGCAGCTGCTGACTGGTAAACCCTCTGGCCAAATGAATCCAGGCATTGCAGGCTGGGTTTTGGGCTGTAGTTCCATGCTCCCACCCTGCCTTCTCCTTCACCATTGCTGCCTCAACTACCATACTTACTCGCATGTGCAGGTTGAGAGATGTAACTGACTGAATCCTCAGGGAGGATATATTCTCTCCCAAGTTCCTTTTACACAGGAGGAACCATGTGGGGTGTCTGCCACACTTTCTTTACCAGCTTGTCCAAGACAGGATGCAAGGACACAGCAACTCTACTGCAGGAGGGCTTTTGACCCAGATACTGATCGGTGAGACTCGTGTGTGTGTGTGTGTGTGCGCGCGTGCGCACACAGGAATGTGCAACAGCTTCAGTGCACTTGGGCTTCTCAGCTGAGGCTGTAAACTCTAGGAAGCTCATTTAGGAGATGAGATTTTTATTGCAGTTGTTAGTTGTCTTTGGTTCAGGTCAGTCTTCGGGCTTCTGCTAATCTTCTAATTTCGTATGACTTGTGGAAAACTGCAGTATGCTCAGGAATGTGGGAAATCTATTCCCTGAAATAAACCACCTGAAAGGAGGTTGTAGCAAGGTGGAGGTCAGTTGCTTTTCCCAAGTAACAAGGGATGGGATGAGAGGAAATAGCCTCAAGTTGTGACATGGGAGGCTTAGATTGGATATGAGGAAAAATTTCTTCACTGAAAGGGTTATCAAGCATTGGAACAGGCTGCCCAGGGAAGAGATTGAGCAACTATCCCTGGTGGTCTTTAAAAGATGTGCAGACATGGCATTTAGGGACATGGTTTAGTGGTGGACTTAGCAGTGTTAGGTTAGTGGTTGGGCTTGATGATCTTACAGGTCTTTTCCAACCTAATGAATTCTATGATTCTATTCTATTCTATTGTCGACTCCTGGAATGGAATTAAATTAAATCCAACCAGTTTAGCCAATCTTTTCAAGAACTGGAGGAAAGATAGTTTTCTGATGTGGAAGTATTACCCTTTTGTTCTTCTGTCCTAAAATGGTAAGTACGATCAGCCTCTAGAGAAGAATCACAGCAACAACCCTCATCCCCAAAAGCAACACCTGGCTTCGAGCTGGATGATTCACAACCCACAGCTGGCAAGGTGGGGTGAGGGGACACTCTTTCACAGGGAGATGATGGCAACTGTTCTGAGACCATTGGCAGAGGGGGCATGCAGCTTGAGGTAACTGCTTCATCCAGTGAGAGAGACAGCTCTTGAGATCCAGAAGACATCCTTGGTTCCAAAAGCATCCCGGCTGCACTGGAGCTCACCAAGGGATCTGGAAGTTGTTTTCTCGGTCTTGAGGCAGCCTCAGCAATTAGGACGATGGGTCCTANTGGTCTGAAGTTGCAACAGGGTGGGGTTAGACTGGATATTAGGAAGAAGCTCTTTACAGAAAGAGTGGTGAGGCACTGGAACAGCCTTCCCAGGGAGGTGGTCGAGTTACCATCCCTGCAGGTGTTTAAGAAACATTCAGACATTGTGCTCCAGGACATGCTCTAGTGAAGGCAGGGGTTGTGTGGGGTATTTTTTTTGTTGTTGTTTTTGTTTTTTATTGGACTTGATGATCTGACAGGTCCTTTCCAACCGTGAATATTCCGTGATTCTATCTGGCCAGGTCTGAGAGCATGCACAGCCACTCAGGTTCCCCAGATAGCAGCTCTGGTCCTGACTGGGTGGAAGGGATGGAGACTGGGACACAAAACTGCTTGAAGGTAGTGTCTTCAGTATTTGTGGGCTTGAAGCTTTTGGGTTCTGTTTGGTTTGCACATGACAGTGCTTCTTCTGTGGGGAGTGTGTGTTGTCAGGTACTGCCAAAGTTTTTCTTTGGGGATGCAACTCAGATTTTGGAGATAAGAAGACCGGGTCCTTCAGCAGAGCTGTGTTCCCCGGCTCTGCCGGAAGGCACAGAGAGCTCACGGGCTGTACTGCTGTGACAGAGCCATGGCTATTCGCAGGAAAGGGGAAATCATGCCGGCGCTTGGTGGGTTTCCCCGTCGCAGCCCTGCAGCTCACCCTTTCGGGGTGCAGGTTAATGCAACCGCTGGGCCGGGCCGCAGCAGGACAGTGAGGTGCTCCTCGCGAAGGCGAGCCGCACAAGGGGGCCACGCCGGCACAGACTCCGCAACCCAGAGGGTCGTGGCCCGCCCCCAGGCAGAGGAAACAACGATCGTGCTCATCTGTCACCGACATCCTGCAGCCGCAGGAGCACAGCCTGCGCTAGCTATTAGTCCACCCCGTCACGCGCAGCACCGCAGTCCCACAGCCGCTTCCGGCCCCGACAGGGGAACTACAGCTCCCAGCATGCAGCGCGCATGCGCGGAGTCTGGGCGGAAGCCGTCAGGGAGGGTCGCATGCCCCGCCCCCTTTGCACCGGCCACCATTTTGTCACCGACTTTCACCCGCCGCCCGACGGGGCGTTTTTTTTTTTTTTTTTTTCTTAAAGGAGAAGCGACAGCCAAAAGCAGGCCCCGCCGCGAGGCCTCGCCGGAACTGCGAGCAGAGCCGCAGCTTCGCGGCAGGGAGCGGCCTCGTGGGGCGAGGGTGGGGGCAAGCGGCTTCCCCTGCCAGGCCTCGCCTCGCAGGGCGAGGGGATCGGGGGACAGCCGGAGGGGCGCAGGCAGCGGCGGCGGTAGGGAAGCCCGGCAGCGCGCCGAGGGGCCGGGTGACGGCCGGGCGAACCGGGCGGCTGGCCGGTGGGCNGGAGGGAAGGAGGGTGGAGCGCGCAGCAGCTGTTGGGGTCGCGCTACTCGCCGCCCTGATGCCAACGGGCTCCGAGGAGCAGCCGGCGGGCTCCGAGGAGGAGCCGCTCGCCCAGGGTCAGCAGCCGCCGGCGGCAGCGGCAACAGAGAAATCACTACCTTCGGGCAGCCGCCGTCCGCCACTGCCCGCCACCGAGNCGTCCGCCACTGCCCGCCACCGAGCAGGGGGAGGAGTCCGGAGGCAGCCGGGTACTGAGGGGCGGCCGGGAACGGGGCCGAGCCGCGAACGCTGCCGCCTCGGCCGCGGCGGGAGCCGCTGCCGTTGTCTCTCGCCGCCGTAAGGCCGAGTATCCCCGGCGCCGGCGGAGCAGCCCCGGGATCCGGCCCGCCGCCGAGCAGCCCGCCGCCGAGACGCCGCCCGCGGCCAAGAAGGCTCCCCGGGCCGGGTGAGTGCTTTGCGGCGCCGGGCTTGGTCCCCGCTTTCTGCGGGGTCGGGGCCCGGGGTGGGGGGCTGGCGGGCGGCCTCTCCCGGTCCCGCTGGAAGCGATGCCTAGGCCCCGGGGCCCGCCTCCACCCGCGAGGTGCCCGTGCCCCCTCCGGACCTCCCACCGGTCCCTTCCTGGGAAAGGCAGTATCCCGAGTGCCGCCTACCCTAGGCCCCCCTGTCAGTTGCGGCAGGCGTACCTTCTGTTGTGAGCGGATCGGCCAGAGCCCCCGGTGTGAGCCGCTGGCTTTGGTGCTTCCTCAGATGGAGCGTCTGCCTGCCTCGGTGCTTCTCGGTCCCCAGGTCCTTTTGGCTCCGTATGCTCCGGGCACCAGTTGCAGGAGGTGATAGGAGTTAACTGTCCTGTGAGGAGATAACCGCACATCACAACTGTTTTATTTCCGTAGTGGCAAAATTAGCCATTTGCACAAGCACGCTTGGGTCATTTGGTCACAGAAACTGATTGGCCTTGTGCTAATGACAGTGTTTATCAGCCATAGCTGTTTTGGGCCAGACTGGGCTTTTGCTGATGGATTATTCTAGTTTGCCTAAGCCTTTTCTGGGTGAAATAATCCATCATGGTATAAGGGGTTGAAACTGGTGATTTGGGAACAAGGCCTGCCCACAGTTGGTAATTAGGGCTTTTTCTCCACATTGTTCAGCTTCTCATTTCTGCCACCATGCTATAGAAGCACTCTCTTATGCTTGTCTTTAATATTTTTTTCAGGTGCACAGATAAAGCAGCTGGTAAAGGTAAGAGCTGAATTACTTGCGCCTACTGTTGCGTTCCATCCAGAAAGTCAGAAGGTAGCCAAACATCTGTTGCTTGGTGACATGCCGTTTCTTTTCCAAGGTGTCTCTCAAGATTGTGGAACTGCAATAAGCTGCTGCTGATGTTTGCATGTGCCCAATATGTAAAAACTTGTTCTTCTAGATAATCTTTAGGCTCTTACTGCACTGCTGGAAGTTGAGACCACACTGCACCACAGTTTGACAGCTCCTGTTACACAGTGGTCCTGCGCAGGTGGCAAAACCTGGGCTCTCATCTGTCCTGCTGCTGTCACAGGTACAGGTGTAGGTCCTCCAGAGACACGTGAAAGAGACATGGAAATAAGAGCATTCAAATATTTACATTTGTCCTTTTCTAGCTTTAGTTGATGGTGAATTTTTTATAATCATGTCTTCAGGGATGAAAAATTTTGAAGGAGAGAAGGAGAGTAGCTTAATGGGTCTGATCAAGAAAGCCCCAACTGGGGAGCTGTGTCAGGAGCAGAACTTCTGTTTTTCCAGTGCAAACTATACACCTGTGTAAATAGCTTCACCTTTCTGCTGGAGCTATTCAGTTCTTGTTTGCAGACATTTTTGTCTTGAAGGCTGCCTCTAGTCTTGTAACTCTATATATAAATACAGACGAGGCAGGACAGACGAGACGAGACGAGGCAGGACAGACGAGACGAGACGAGGCAGGACAGACGAGACGAGGCAGGACAAGGCAGACATATAAAATATAGATATATAATTCTGTAACTCTGTTCTCACAAGTCTATGGCTTTATTCTGTTTGATTGTTGAAGTCCATTGCAGTTCTAGCTGGAAAGATGTATTTTTGCAGACCCAAGCAGAATTAACCAATTAATGTTCAGCACAGACCCCATGTGTGTGCGATTACCCCTTACTGCGTAAACGGCGAGCAGAGTATTTTAAGAGCTTTAGGCTTTTAGGACAAGGCAAAGTTGCTGAAATGTATTGTCACTTAATTCACACAGTGTTAACATCACATTTTAATGGTGATTCTCAGTGTTTTGGATACCCTTAAGCAGAAATGTTTACATGTCAGTGGTGGAAAACAGGCAGGATAGCCCCATTTTTACTCCATTTGCTTGGCACATGCTTAGAAATAGCAAATGTCAGGCTGAAATTTCCTAAGTTTGGTGGCTTTCTGTGCTCTAGCCGTTTTAGACTTCACTTTGGTCACCGAGAGATTCAACTGTCCTTGAATGCAAGAGTGGAAAAAAGTATTAAGTTTCTTAGGCTCTTTTTTGTGATTAGAGTTGTAGTCAAAGTGGATTGCATGAACATTTGCATGAAAATTGGCACTGAGAAGTCCAAAAGAGTTCTGCCTTGGTGATTTTTTTTGTTTGTTTGTTTGTTTTTAAGTCTTTATAAACACAGAATCACAGAATGGCTTGGGTTGGAAGGGACCTCTGGAGGTCATCTAGTCCAACACCCCTGCAGTGGGCAGGGACAACCCCAAATAAACCCCTCCGGCAACCCAGTATTCCAGTCTCCCATCCAAGTACTAATCAGGCCCAACCCTGCTTAACTTCCATGATCAGACGAGATCAGGCCTTCTCAGGGTGGTATGGCTGCTTAAGCACACAGTGCCCACCAGCACTCAGGAGAAGTGAGAAAGCTGCACTTCGGTGTTCCAGACGTGCAGTGGATGAAGTCTTTGCATGAAGTCCTTGAAGTGTCTTCCTCAGATCATACAGTTTGCAGGAGAGGAACTTCCTTCCCACTCCCCATTTTTTGGCCTTTAATATAAAATATTTGAAGAAGCCTAATCAGATGTTAGCAAGCTGCAGCTTTCTTTGCATGGCAGGGTTTTTTGGTAGCTTGGAGTCCTCTGTAATTCTGGAAGATAAAATACCATTTGTTATTTCAGCCCTGGATGGAGCTGGGTTGAGGAACAAGTCCAGTAAAAAACTGCTGAGTGGTTCTGGTGAAGGCTTTGAATTTAGTGCTAGCATTTACTGGCATGAGTTCTAATGTGGGATTTAGTTTTGCACGGTGATCTCCATTAGGTTGTTATCCTTTATTATAAAATACTGAATCTAGTTTAGAATATTAAGTTTGCATGAGCTCATCTGTTAGTCTTTGTATATAGGACAAATGGCCTGTGGAGGTGAGGGGTACCTGGTGACACATTCTGTGTGTCTGTCAGACGAATGAAAAATGTGGCCTGCCAAAGTTTGTTCAGTGAGCGTTGTTGCCTCGTTTGGGATTGTATTCTGAAGTTAACGCACCAATTTTGCTCTTGGATCAAGAAAGCTTGGAGGATGCAATCACAGCTCAATTTGTGCTATTGATTGTAACCAAGATGCTGTAGCAGTGGAAGTCTCTCACCAGGTTTTATGTTCTTCTGTCTAGTGCCAGGGAATCAGAGGCTTTTCTGCCTGTCAGCTTGGGAGCGCAGGAACAAAAGTCCAAGTGTGCAGGTCTGGTGGAAAGATTATGAGAAGGTTGAAGTCGAAGGTGTGTGTTGTGTCAGGATTTGTATGCGATTGTTACCACACTGGCATGAACAAAAGCAATTGCTAAGTCAGCTGTACCAACTGTATATCCTGTCTCATCTGCTTAGTCATACAACTGCAATATTTCCCAAATGGATTTCTGTAGAAATGTTACAGAAGTAGAACATTTAATCTCTGAATTAATGTAGAGTCAGGCTATGTAGAATAATTCACATTTGCCTTCCCACAACTCTGTGTATTCTTGTGGAAATAATTTTTGTTTTAGTTAGACCTGAATAATTTTAATTACTGGATTATAGAGTTAATGAATAAACTTCATGTCTTCCTGTCACTGGCTTGAAAATTCAGTGCTTACTATGACTCTCAAAGTCATGCTCGCAGTCAAAACCTTTCTTTCGCAGCCATTCTCCAATTTAACATTACACCCAAAGCAGTTTCTGACTATCCACCTTTTTGTAAGACTTTCTTCCCTCTCTGATTTGTTGTAACCATTTTTGAGTTTGAAGGAAATCTTTCAGTCTGTTACAGTTGGGGGAAAAGCAAACAAACAAACAAGCCAACAAAAATCCCCAACCAAAAAAAACCCCCCAGAAAACAGACTGTGTAGCTATCCTGGAGGGAGTGTTGGTGTAGTGGCTGAATATAAAGATGCCAGGTTTGTGCTCAGTGGTAGAGCACCTGCCTTACCGTGTTTCCAAAACATAGGTGCTTTCTCTTCGAGGTTCTAGAGCTGCAGGTTTGAGAAGATTGCTGGTCCTGCAGTAAGAAGAAAGAGGCTGGGGTTGGAAGCTTTTGCACAAATGCTCAGATTACTGAATCTCCATGTGTAATGTTGCTTGCTCTGCTTGTGTTGTGCATCGTACTCATTGTGGGCAGTTGTTTATGCAAGTTATATTTTCTATATACTTCCATCCTATAACTTTTTGTTGGTGTTTGCAGTGTTCAGAACTAGATCCAGTATAGTTGTTTTAAGTGTGCATAGATACACGGCTGTGTAGTAGTGCTGTTAAAAAGAGGAAAAAAGAGTTTGTTGGAGGAGTAGAACAGGGACACTTACTTAAAGCTGTGATCAGAAGAGGTGTAGTGCCAGGTGCATGGAGAATTGCCTCATTGGAAGTTGTTCTCAAATGAAGTGTTCTTGCACAGCGTGAGCTAGAGGATAGTGCCGGCAGTATTTACATAGTTCTTCAGCACACAGTTATAGAAACCCAGTGTTAGAAATGGAGTTGTGTGGGGTACACTTTTGTTAGATATTCACATGTGTGGAGAACTACGTTGGTGATCTGTGATACGTACTTTTTTCCTGGTCTCCCCATACAAGGCAGCTGTATTCTAGCCACATAGTGGATCAAGTGAGTGGCTGGTGTTGCAGCCATTCTTCCACCACTGTGGCTTTCAAACTGCAGTTTAAAGGCTCAAGGGAGGTCAGAGAGCTGTTTCTTCAAGGATGGTGAAAGGAAGAGTGGGAAATACAGACTTGCTCTGTAGCAGTCTGCTTTTAACTGCTAGAAAAACTGTTAAGGTTCCACAGATCTAAAAAAAGATGGAAAACTTTAGTTTAGGCTCTAGTTGTACAGAATGGTTTTGTAGCATAGATCTAGTCCAACCCCCTTGCAGTGGGCAGGGACATCCCCAACTAGATCAGGTTGCCCAGAGCCCTGTCAAGCCTCACCTTNCCCCAGCCTGTATTGATAGTGGGGATTGTTCTGACCCAGGTGCAGGACCCTGCACTTGGTCTTGTTGAAACTCATGAGGTTCATGTGGGCCCACCTCTCCAGTTTGTCCAGGTCCTTCTGGATGACATCCTGCCCCTCCAACTTATCAACAGCACCCCATAGCTTGGTATCATCTGCAAACTTGCTGATGGTACACTCAATGCTGCTGTCGATATCGTTTATAAAAATATTAAACAGTCCAGGCCCCAGCACAGAGCCCTGAGGGACACCACTTGTCACTGATCTCCAGCTAGACTTGGAGCCATTGACCACTACCCTCTGGATGTGACCATCCAGCCAGTTCCTTATCCACTGAACAGTCCACCCATCAAATCCATAGCTCTCTAACTTGGCCAGTAGAATGTTGTGGGGTTGGACTAGATGGCCTCCAGAGGTCCCTTCCAACCCAAACCATTCTGTGATTCATTCTATGATAACTCATACCATACCTCATTATTTGCTTTCATAAGTCTCTGTGTGTCTTTGGTGATGACTGCTTTCCCTCCAGGCTTTGTCAATGTTTTGAGAGAGAAATGGCTTTACTTAGAAATCAAACCTCCTAAAATTGTGCTGAATTTGTTTGCATTGCCCAAACCTACTTAGACTGCTGCAAGGATTTTCTGGTGTCCCATTTGCACAATGTCGCAGTTCTTTGTTGGGCGTTGGAGGAGCCATTTGGATAGAGGTTTACGCTAGGATTTTTTTCCTGAGTTTCATTTTTGTCTGTGCCATTATAAAATTCCATGTTCACTGCCATATTTGTTTTTTGGCTACTATGTTAAATCTCTTAGTCACAGTGCAAGATCTATATAGATTGTGGTGTATTTTATTTTCATAGTGGTTTTTTTTAACTTAATTCATAGTTTATTTTCGTTTCACTTAATTGTACATGGATATTTTCTGAATGTGTGTACTTAGCAGTCAGTAAGATACTATCAAATGCTTTATAAATCAAAGTTTAGAAGATTGCTTGTTAGTGATCAATAAGCTCTTGATTTGTAACAGTTGAAAGTTTCGTTTTTCTGTGTATCAAAGACAGATAATAGCAACAAATACCCATGACAATTTATGATCTCAAAAGAACCCACACTGGAGAGAAGCCCTTCAAGTGGGGGGAGTGTGGCAAGAGCTTTGGGAGCAGCTCCACCTTGGTTCGCCACCAGAAGACCCACAACAAAAAGGTCTTCAAGTGTGAGGAGTGTGGGAGCAGCTTCAGGAGAAGAGCTGAGCTTGTTTCCCACCTAGAGGTTCACCAAGAGGTTGAAGTGCAACAGCTTCAGCAGAAGATCTGAGCTGGTTGCCCACC
>VWZO01011344.1:0-11499 GCA_013396975.1 Bucco capensis | reverse complement strand
CAGCGTCCAAGCTTGCTAGGCCCTGGCAGATGAACCTTAGGACTAAAGGGTGGGTCCAGCTCTGCGCATGCTGTGTCTCACCTAAAAAAAATCCATAGCGCAGGCTCGAGGGTGCTATCCGCTATCCTCTTTTTATCAGCGTGCTTGGAAAAGGCGCTGATGAGGAGCGTGGCTGGAGCCCTCCCTGGATCTTCGTTTGCGAAGCTTAGCCATACCATTACCATTACCATGATCTCAAAAAAAGAGAGGGATACATCTTTGCAGCAAGTTTACCTCTGAGCTGCAGGCCGAAAGGGGGGTTGATAAATGAAAACTTGAACATCTGAACAAGTGTGGCTGGTCAAAATAGCTACGGAGTAGCAAACAACTCCCAATTCTGAGAGTAACTGAGTGGATTTTCAATATAGCAGTATAGCAGGACTGGTGTACAGCAATACACCACTGATAACAGGCTGGCTCTGCTTCTAGAGGGTTTCCATCCATCCTTCACAGTGAAGCCTGAGGACAGCAGAATCTCCCATCAGTGCTGCTGGCTTTGCACAATGGCATCTGTGGGAAATGGTGATTCAGGTCTCTGTTCTCTGGCTGCTTGCTTGTCTTTCCCAAAATACAGAGCAACACAGACACTGCACAGATTGTTAGGGGAGCAGGGCTGGGAGGAGAATGGTGGACAGGCACATTGTGATTATGTAAGTCCTGCGATTACTAGCCACTTGCCCCCACCCTCGCCCCACAAGGCCGCTCCCGGCCGCGGAGCACAGTGTTAACATCACATTTTAATGGTGATTCTCAGTGTTTTGGATACCCTTAAGCAAAAAATGTAACTACTTCAGGAAGTAGATGCAGTTGGTTTGGACTTTCCCTTTCTGCTCTTTGCAGTGAGTAATTGATATGTGCCTGGGACATTGTTTTCCTTCAGTGCTTGGAAAGAAGGTTGGAGGGGGTGCCAGCAGTGGGATATATGTGTTTACTGCTCAGGCCCTTGTCAGCTTGCTGTTGTTTACCCATGCACACTATTCACACTTGCTGCTTCCAGTGATGTAAAAAAGAAGTAGTAAGTACTGTGTTCTTGGGACAGTCTCTGATAAAGGGAATGCTGCGTGGCTGGGGAGAGATGTGGCTGTAGGTGAGGCAAGAAACAAAGCATTGAGAAAGCATGAGTGCCAGTTTCCAAGGCTTCCTGTGAGTATCCTCCATGCAAAGAGGATTTATGACATAGGGAGAAATTGAGATTCATAAGAGTGTGTTTGTTTCCTGGTCTGGGAGACAGACAGACTCTGGTACTTGTCCATTTTGTTGCAGTTTGTGGCAATGGTGATATATGTAGAAAAATACGATAAGGGCTCTGAGATAGAGGTGCTTTCGCTGGTTTGGTAACCCTGTGTGCAGTGCTCCAGGGGCAGAATTAGATTGTGGATGAGAATCTGTGCTGACCAACATGGTGAGTAAAGATGGAGCCTTACTGGGGTCAGTTCTGCTAAGAAGCAGAGTAGTGCCCAGAGTCTTGTCTTTTGGTTGTCGAAACAGTTATAACAAAGCTACAACTTTGTAGCTAGTTTCCTCCCAGATTTCCTTTTTTTGTCTCTTCTCCCAGTGACAGGTGTTTTCTTCATGAATTTTTAAGGTTAAAGGACATTCAATGCCTCGTGCACCATCACTCAAATGTATATGTGTTTTCTGCCCTGGACACTGTTAAGTTTATAGGCCACTGGAAAGAATCAGCAGAATGGTGAAAGTACCTCAGAATTAAAGCTATTTATCATTAAGTGACTTAATTCAGGGAGAGTTTAAGGTAGGAAGAAACCCAGGAGCCAAACGATCAACTGGATTGGTAGGACATCAGGAAGTGGATGTTCCCCATCTCTCTTGAATGACTTCTTGTAGGATGCAGGTATCCACGCCATTCCAGAAGGGGAGAGGTGGATAATGATTAATGCCAGCATTGGAGTCGATGGGGAGCGTGAGCATGGGACATTTCTTGGCAAACTCATTTTGCCAAGTCATAGCTTCTGTTGTCCCCTCTCCATGAAATGTGGTTCAGGCAAAAGAAAGCAGTGCTGGATGGCAGTTGGGGAGAGCCAACGGGCTGCAGGCTTTTCCAGGAGGAAGGCACCTCATGGGCTTTGCATCAGCTGATACATAAAACAAATGCTCTGTGCTTCTTTTTGCTTTGATGCCTCAATACCTATTGTCTTTCATGTATTCTTTTGTCCTTCTGGCATCTGAGTTTTTATGGCCTGGTGTCCATTGCCACTGTTGACACTTGCAACCAAATGACAAGAAGTTTGCCTATAATCCATTTTCCATATATCTGATGGGAGGACAGGAACCCTGAGAGGAGCTGTGGCAAGCCAGAAGCTAGTGGTGGTGTACAGTTTTAAATGCAGAATTGACTACAGCCTTTCTAATTTAAAATTTTCCTATGTTTCAGTCTCAAGCGATTTACACAGCATCTTTTTTTGTTGGAAGAACAGAGCCTGATTATCTGTGATAGCAATGTTAATTTCCTCTATCTTATTTCTCTTTCTTCTTTTGTCCTTAGCCAAATCTTGCTAACTGGAGAATCTAGCTTTTTGTATAGAGACATTTGTGAGAGGAGAGAGGTAATGCTGTTTTCATCCACAGGGTCTGTATTGAACCAGGCTAAGTGTGGTGCTCAAAACAGGACTGAAAGGAACCGTAAGGTCCCTGTGTAGTCAATTGGGACAGGTAGGAATCTCCTGACTCCATCCACCAGTGATGTAGAGACACAAAGACAGCCATGTTCCTAACCTAAATGCAGGTGTGAGTCCTGTTACTTCAGAAGTTTGGGAAGGAATCCCCAAGCACAATTAAAATTGCAGTACTTCCAGGTGACAGGCTTGTGATTGCCTCTCATTCCAGGTCAGGAAGAGGAAGTGTTGCTTTTCTCTCCAAGCCAGGTGCTGCCTCTGTATTTAATGGTTTGTTTTTTTTTCATTTTGGTTTTGGAGAGGCAGGCTGGATTCATCTGAAAACTGGTTTTATGAAGGAAGAAGGAAAGTAAGGTGTGGGAAAGAGACAGAATTTATTAAAAATCTAGGACTTTTCTTCTGCAATTTTAGATTTCATGCAAAGCCTTGCTGGGTGCTAATCCCAGCTGCTAGTACAGCGGAATACTTTGCAGGTACAAGTTTTCTGGTGCAGCTCTGACCCTTGCGTAGGGACCTGTGTGCCTGTTTGTAGGGTCTAGAATTGTAAGGATTTTCAACCAACAGCTCTGTATTGCTTTTGGAGTTCTTACTGCAAAGTAAATATTTAATGCTTCTCTTAAATATGGGGGTTTTGGAGGTACATAGATATTTACAGTATGTAAAAATGCAATGAATGTGTTAGATAAGCATGCTGAAGTGGAGGAAGAAGTAAAAAGGGGAGATCATGAGGAAAGGCTTATTAAATACCTTCACTTCAGAGAGAATAAAGCAAAATTGCTAGGTGAGTGGTGTACTTCGTAGAAATGTATTCTAGCCAAGGGTCTGTTTCAAATCCGTAAGTCTAATCTTTAAAATACTAGCTTTTGCTAAGAAATGGGCTGAATGCCTGGCTCAAGGGAATCTTCCAAGGGAGTAAACCTCTTCGAAGAGCAGACATGCGTGCTAACACCAGTAGCATGGTAGCATTTGAGGGGGAAATTTCTAGAGAATGGTTTCAAGTGTCTTTGGGTTTGATTTAGCATTCCAAAAACCTGAGGATATTCATAATTAGGATTAAAAATGTAAAGCAGTCATAGTTCACTCTGAGATCTGCTAAACCAGGAAGCCAAAAAGAAGTCATAGTTCATGCTCTGATGGTTAAATGGCTTTATATGTGCAAGGCATCAGACTTTGTTGTTGTTTTACAATGAAATTGTGATGCCTCACATCCTATGTGCCAGTTAAATGTTGATTATTCCCTCGCTGTTAATCAAGGACTGGGGAGTGAGTCACACAAAGCAGACTACATGCTAGAAGTAAAAAGGTCATTTGGTTCAGAAGGCTTGGTGCAAAATTAGAGATTTCAGATTGGAAGAGACCTGTGTTCCTACCTGCTGCTTAACACAAGTTCAGCTCCTCGGTACTGCTGGCTGGTGCTTGGGCAGCAGAAACCCACCTGAAATTAGACAGCAGAGTAAATGTATTTGGGTAAAAAGGAGTGGGTCAGAGCTTAGCCTAGAGCACAGGCCCTGCAGAGCGCTGCAGGTGGCTTTGTAGACTAAAGCAGTGGGGAACCTGGAGTCCTGAGCATAGCCAGCCACTTGGAATTAATTTATTCAGCAAGTCATTTGTGAAATTTCAAAAGGCACTTGAGTTCATTAGGGCCCAGTGTCACAGCAAGCACCAGAATGTGAACTGTGCTTGAGACTTCTCATTTTTTAAGGGATGAACTTGCTCCCACAGACATTTCAGCCAGTTCTGTTATCTTGCCGAAAGATATCTGGAGATCAGCCATCAGCTGAAAAGAAACTGTAGAAACTATAAATCAGTGCAAAAAACCTCAGGCTGGCAGTACTTGTGATGTTTTTTGCTTGACCATAAGACCAGGAAGATCCATCTCAGATTCACCAGGATTATTACCAGGTGTACAGTTCTGGTTAAATGTGCCTTTGGGGATTCTTCAAACACTACTTCTAATGTAATACAGTTTTGAATCTAGTCTTTCATAAAGCAGTTCCTGAAGTTCACGAGTGTCTATCTTGTAGTACCTACAGGAGATCACAGCCAGCAAATAATCATTTTGTAAGCCTTTATCAGAGGAAACATCCAAATCTGCAAGAAGCAGTGGTTTCCCCATGAGAGTAGACAGAGGCAGTTATGCTATTCAACATTGTGCAACAGAGAGGAGTGTGAGTTAATGATAAGATTTATGATTATAATTGTAATGGGTGTTTCAGATCCCAAAGAAGAGAAGGAGGAAGAGGAGGTTTCCAGTGTCCTCAGCCACAGCTCTCCTGCTGGGACGGCCAGGTCCAGCAGGAGCTGGCGCAGCAGCAGGTCAGCCACTGCTGCCCGACAGCGGGACACGGGGAATTCACATGCTTCCAGATCCAGGACTGCCTCCCTGCAGCTCATCTGCAAGTCGGAGCCAAACACAGACCAGCTTGAATATGGTATGTGGGAAGCCCTGGCATGAAAGGGCCTGGAGATAGTCAGATCCTGGGAACCTTTGAAGGGAGCTGGGTATGGGCGTAACTTTGTGAGCTGTATGCAGACTGTGGCTGGTACAGGCATGGTGCTTCTTGGTCACAAATACCTTCTGCCACCAGCACTCGTTGCACTGAATGTCAACAGAGGTGTCTTGAGACAGATGAGCTCACTGCAGTGAACACAGATTGAAACCTAATGGTGACTTTTCCTTTCAGAGGTCACAGAAGAGCATCAGTCTCCAGCTGGAAACAGGTAGGAAGCCCCTCTCTTTTGTGGTATTTCTTCCTATTTAGTGTCTGAAGAAGGGAAAATGAAAGGGAAAATCCTTCCAAATAAATGCTCTGTGAAAGGATCTATGGGATGGATAGTATCTCTGTTTTCATTCAGTCCTGGATCTTTGTATTTTTGGTCTGGATTGCAGATGGACTGCAGATGTCAGGAGATACTAGGGAGAAATGGACAGTAAGATTTGATCTTGGCATTTTACCTGGTGCCTTTCTTCAGGAGCAAATGCTGTGGTTAGGTGGATTCACAAGAGAGAACTACTCTGTCTAGCCTGTTCTGACTGTCATCAGGATTCTTAGTCAGTGCAAGCTGTTAGCTTTCCCCAGTCATGCTGGATGAGAAAGTGCTGTGTAATAATGTCTTTCTTGTCCTAGGTATGATGCATGAATATTCTTGCAGTAGTGCTTAAGATGTTGCTGCTGAAGTCCTCTATTTTCCTTTTTTCTCTCAGTAGTGATGATGAGGAGGAGATGCTCATCAGTGAGGAAGAAGTTCCCTTCAAAGATGATCCAAGAGATGAAACTTACAGGCCCCATCTAGAGAAGTATATTGGGTTACATGCTTACTGTGTTTTTTTGATTAAAAAAAAAAAGTGCCAGTTTAGCTGAATGAGTCAATAACGACCCAAAGAACCTGTACTAGTTGATAAGGTGAAATGTCTCATATTGGACACAGTGTTTTCTAAATATTGCCTACAGCTATTGGGACTGTTCTTCCCTAATGGACTAAATCCTTTAGAGCCCCTCTGGCTTCCAGGTTCTTCCTTAATCCTTGTTCATACTTCCACTTAAAAGTTAGGACTTGATAAATAGACCTAAACTTAGATCCAGTTTTTGGTTAAATATTTGTAAAAAGCAGGCAATATGAAGAGTATTGAAATAATATGTTATATTTGTACCTTTTGTAGGGAAGCACCAAAGCAGAGGAGAAAAGCTAGCAAGGGGAAAGAGGAAAAGGAGAAACAGAAAGAGATTAAAGTTGAAGTGAAAGAAGAGAGTGAGTTTCGGGAAGATGAAGACCCACCAAGGAAGTGAGTAAAACTCTGCAATTATGCAGCAGTGTGTGTTATATGTTCTGGATTCTTGCTAGTGTGAAACAGCATTTTGTTGTTTTTGGCTTCCCCTCCTTCTTTAGTCCTGAAAGATAATAAGGCAGAACCTTTTGTTCTGGTAGAAGTCCTGCATCCTGGAATCTTGCCCATGTTCGAGAAGGAAAAGTAGAGTTGGCACTTTGATTTAGTTTGGGTTGAGAGGCTTTTCTCCATGCTGTGGTTTAGATAGCCTACCTGGATATGGTCACACAGTGTGAAATACTTGAGAGCATTCTTAGAATTGGTTTCTGTTGCGATATCTGAAGTGGACTGGATTGTATTAGAAAGCCAGACTGGGAAGGCAGCATCTCTTCTGGTATGTGCCTAGAGACAAACACAGGAGTACTTTGTACATGTCGTGTGGTAAGTGTCCTCTTCATACATTTGTGACTAACATACCACAGCTCAGGAAAAACAGCTGTGTTCTCCCTTGTTTTGAAGAGGAGTGTGGCCAGCAGATCAAGAGAGGTTATTCTCCCCCTCTACTCTGTGCTGGTGAGGCCTCACCTGGAATACTGTGTCCAGTTCTGGGCTCCCCAGCTCAAGAAGGACAGGGAGCTGCTGGAGAGAGTCCAGTGCAGGGCCACCAGGATTATTAAAGGAGTAGGGTGTCTGCCCTATGAGGACAGGGTGAGAGAGCTGGGTCTCTTCAGCCTGGACTAGAGGAGACTGAGAGGAGACCTCATTAAGGCTTATAAATATGTTAAGGGTGAGTGTCAGGAGGAGAGAGCCAGGCTCTTCTCATTGTCATCCAGTGTTAGGACAAGAGGGAATTGGAGCAAGTTGGACCACAGGAGGTTTAGTATTAACACGAGGAAAAACTTCTTTCCAGTGCAGGTGCCAGAGCACTGGAACAGGCTGCCCAGGAGGCTGTGGAGTCTCCTTCTCTGGAGACATTCAAGAGCTGCCTGGACACATTCCTGTGTGACCTGGTCTAGGTGATCCTGCTCTGGCAGGGGGGTTGGACTAGATGATCTTTCTAAGTCCCTTCCCAACCCCTGACATTCTGTGATTCTATGATTGTTTTAGAGGACTAGAAGAACAAACTTTTGATATCAGTCTCTAGAGACTCAGAACCTTTGGGTATACTGTCACTGGGGCTCAAGACTGAAGCTTTCCTTCTGGTAGTGGAGGTAGGTTGGATTTCTGTCTGTCAAAGCTATTTTTGGGGATAGTGAGAGTTAAAAAAAAAAAAAGACAATTGTACTTTAGCTTCTCTGTGAGCAATTGGAATACATGGAGCTCCCTCTGCTGGTCTGTGACATGGGGCTCTCCACACCGTGGATTTCATTTCTCTTGCTGTTTATAAGCTGCTACAGAACTGATTTACATTGAAGAGGAGTAGGGATGCCTGCTAGGTGATGTTGTTTGGATCAGATACTACCTTAGTAGATAATAAAACCTGTGCCTATTCTGAAGGTTTGGCTTGAATGCTGAGTCCATGTTCAGCATGCTACTGGCATGGTCTTAGTCAATAAAGATGTCTTGGTACAATCTAGAAAAGACTTCTATCAGTCTACTATAAGTGTCTCTGCAACAACATGATCAAGCAGTCACAATGTTCTGGGCTGAGCTATTGCTTGGGAGGATGCATCTTACATGTAAGCTCAGGTCTGCTCAGACAGAGCATAGATTTTTGTCTTGACAGGTGTATAAGATGCTATAGTTAATTCAGAGGATTGTAAAATAGCTGCTGGATCATTAATCCCATTCTTCCCAACAGAGCACAAAAAATAGGGTACATCATCAATTCTGAACTCTGTTGGCAAAATAACATGTTTATAAAAAATGGGAGGGGTTATGAGAGCAAACTGCATGAAGCACTGATTTCTCAGGAATGTTGTCTTCCTTGCCTTTCACTTGCACTCGACTGATTTCTTTTTTTTCTAGAGCTTGGAGTTAGCAAGGCAATAGCTTGCTGACTGCAGCAGACACTTAGGAGAGCAGAATCTTGTGCGTTGGAAGAGCAGCCTGGAAAGAGATGAATTTAATTATAAGGTCGCATGTAGTCTGGACAGATGCAGGTTTAAAAGAAAAAATGTGAAGTGTGTTCACACTAGTCATTGAGTTTTTCAAATACCTTCCACACTCCATTGTGGCAGAAGAGTTGGTTGGGCTGTGGGTGGCTGATACCTCTTCACTGGTATCTGCATGGTTATGAATGGTGGGCTGACATACACTTGAGCTAGGCAACCATGTTCAAACATGTGTTGTGCACAAGACCTAGCTGGTAGCCATGCAGCTGCAGCCTGACTGTATAGGCAGAGGCAGGGTGATCTAAGGTCTGCCCTGTACCATCAAATGTAAGCAGAAAAACTGTCATAGAGTTTTTCTGTCACCAGAACAGTCACCAGAAACATGGGGACCACTGCTCCACAGAGAGTGGTCTTCTGTGTGGCGTTTTTTTGATCATAAGTATGTTTATATGGCACCAGGCAAAATGCAGGGACAGTTTGCCTGGAGGCCTAGTTAACTCAACTTCTTCAGGAAACCAGTCCATCTATTACAAGAGTGTTTCCTTAGAAACTCTTCAGGTGTTTTCATCGGAGAGCACATGTCTGGCTTGTCAGGTGCACTGCTTTTTAGTCTAAAAGCACAGAAGAGTTCTGTAGTATTTCTTACAGCATGCTGCTGCTTTAGAGCATACGCTTGAAAAACTCTGCCCACTGCGGTTTTAAAGAAGGTTGTTTCAGTTCTGTTTCTGTAACCCTGTTACAGGAGGGGAAGGAGGAGAAAGGATGACAAGAGCCCAAGGCTTCCAAAGAGAAGGTAAGTGATCCCCTCTACTCAGTTCTGCTCTGAAGATTTGCTTCCCTTGTATCCTACACAGAGATGTTGATTGCCACCAGGCAGAAGGAGGGGACTTAAGGGACAAGGGTGAATAGAAACAGGTCTCTGTTTGGGGTGTCAGGAGAATCCCTTCCTGGCCTACCTCGCCTTCCCAGGTGCCCTTACTTAACAGACACAAGGCTCTGGAACTTGAGGGCCAGGAGGCTGGTGATGATGTAGAAAAAGGTCTATCCAGGGAGTTGCCTAGGGTGAATCAGGCACCCCCATGCCCTGTGACTGACTCTTCCAAAAGGAAAAGAAGGGTGATTGGCATAGGAGACTTCCTTCTGAGGGGAACAGAGGGCCTGATCCATCGACCAGACCCATCCCACAGGGAAGTCTTTTGCCTCCCTGGAGCCTGTGTAAGAGGTATCACTAGGAAACTCCCTGGTCTGGTAAGGCCCACTGAGTACTACCCCTTATTGGTTGTGCAGGTTGGTAGTTATGAGGTTGCAGAGAGAAATCTAAGGCAATCAAAAGGAATTTCAGGGCACTGGGATAACTGGTCAAAGGATCAGGAAGTGCAGGTAGTTTTTTTCTTCAGTTTCTTCAGTAGTGGAGAGGAATACTGAATAGAATAGGAGAATCCACAGGATGAACTCATGGCTCAGAGGCTGGAGTCACAGGTTTCTTTTTTGTTGTTGTTTTTGTGTTTGTTGTTTTTTTTTTTTAACATGAGGTTTATATGACATCAGGCCTGCTGTCAGTGTTCACCTGTCTCAAAGTGGGAAAAGGATTCTAGCCCAGGAGTTGTCAGGGCTTATTGAGAGGGCTTTAAACTAGGTTTGAAGAGGGAAGGGTTTATAACCAGGCTAGCTGGAAATGAACCTGGGGACAGTGTGCCAGAGCTGGGGGTGAGATCAAAAGCCCAACTGAAGTGCATTTATACCAATGCATACAGCATGGGCAATAAACATGAGGAGCTGGGAGCCATTCTGAGGCAGGGGAACTGCGGTGTAGTTGTCATCACAGAAACATGGTGGGATTGCTCGCATGGTTGCAGTGCTGTCTTTGAAGGCTATCAGCTCTTCAGAAGGGATAGGCAAGGAGGGAGAGGTGGAGGGGTGGCCCTGTATTNGAGGGCCTGTTTGCAAGGGCCTGGAGTGAAAGGACAAGGGGCAAGGGTTTTAAATTGGAGAGGAGTAGATTTAGACTGGGCATTAGAAAGAAGTTCCTCACCACGAGGGTGGTGGAACACTGGAACAGGTTGCCCAGGGAGGTGGTTGAGTTCCCATCCCTGGAGGCATTCAAGGTGAGGCTTGCCAGGGCTCTGGGCAACCTGATCTAGTTGGGGATGTCCCTGCTCACTGCGCAGGGGGTTGGACTAGATGACCTCCAGAGGTCCCTTCCAACCCAAACCATTCTATGATTCTATGATCAGGGAGTGCTTTGATTGTATCAGGCTTGTTGGTGATGATAAAGGTTGAGTGCTTGTGGGTGAGGATTAGGGGGAAGGCCAACAAGGCTGATATCCTGGTGGGAGTCTGTAACAGACCACCCAACCAGGATGAGGAGGCAGACGAGGTACTCTACAAGAGACTGGCAGAAGTCTCATAATGGCTAGCTCTTGTTCTTGTGGGGGACTTCAACCTACCAGATGTCTGATGGAGATACAACACAGTAGGGAGGAAGCAGTCTAGGAGGTTCCTGGAGTGTGTGGAAGATAACTTCCTGACACAACTGGTGAGCAAGCCTACCAGGGGAGGTGTCCTGCTAGACCTGCTGTTTACAAACAGAGAGGGACTGGTAGGAGATGTAGTGGTAGGAGGCCATCTTGGGCATAGTGACCACGAGATAAGTTTTCAATTTTTGATGATGTAAGGAGGGGAGTCAGCAAAACTGCTGCTGTGGATTTCCGAAGAGCAGACTTTGGACTGTTCAGGACACTGGTTGAGAGAGTCCCTTGGGAGACAGTTCTAGGGGCAAAGGGGTCCAGAAAGGCTGGACCTTCTTGAAGAAGGAAATCCTAAAGGCGCAGGAGCAGGCTGTCCCTGTGTGCTGTAAGATGAGCAGGCGAGGTGGAAGACTAGTCTGGCTGAACAGGGAGCTCTGGGTGGGACACAAGGGAAAAAAAAAAAAAGAGTCTGCCACCTCTAGAAGAAGGGGCAAGGACACAGCAAGAGTACAAAGATATAGTTAGATCATGTAGAGAGG
>VWZO01011343.1:14384-29986 GCA_013396975.1 Bucco capensis | reverse complement strand
TAGCCATACATACATACAGATGTAGGATTTGAAATCTTAAGTAGATTTGGAAGCTGAGGATATCAGTTGATAGGGAACAGTTCAGTGTTCAGCAAAAACAGATGCTGTCTGATGATTTTTATCAGACAGTTGGCAGAAAAATCAGGCTGTTTTATGCTGATCACTCCAGGGTAGTCCATCAAAAAAGTGGACTCAGTGCAATGGCAGCCAAGTAAGTAAATTCACTGAAGGTTAGTCTTCTGCCTAACAGATGGACACTGAGGGAAAAAAAGAAGACATCATGTGCAGTTCCATTCTTCATTTATCAGCCTTCCTTTTCCTGGTGCTAACATTTTTGGTATCTGATTTACTCTGTACTGTCACAAGGAGAGAGCCGTGAACAAGGCAAGGTTTTGCTTGAGCCGCCTGGACACATTCCTGTGTGACCTTGTCTAGGTGATCCTGCTCTGGCAGGGGGGTTGGACTAGATGATTTTTCTAGGTCCCTTCCAACCCCTGACATACTGAGATTCTGTGATACTGTGATCTTTTTGCTTTTCTCTCTGGTCAAACATCACATACCACCAAGATTAGCATCCAGATCTGGTACAGACTATTGAAAGGTTGAGATCTCATTCTTATATGGCCTACAGCTCTACAACTGCCCTTCCATTCCCTAGACAGTGAAGAGCATTTGTAAAAGTAATCGTGACTCTAATGCCAGAACCAGCATTAGTCTTCACACAGAGTACTGAATAAAATACATTTTCTTTTTTAACAGCCTAACATGGTTGTTCATTCTGTATGGAGTTACATCCCCTGAACATTTATTAGTGCATTACCAGGATATTTGCATATCTCCTTCTGATGAGATTTGTCAAAATAGACTTTTAAGGGAACTTAGATGACTGAGCCGACGAACAGTTTTTAAATCTCTTCTTTCGTTCCACTGCAGTCTTCAAAGCCTGAAGAATTAAATGTTTGTTATTCAGCACATTGTAGCTGCACAGGTTCAGCAACTTGTTGAAATTCTCTTCAGTGTATGTAAGCACAGCAGTGCTATAGGGACCGATGCAGTTGGACACATCTACTCTTCCCTGCTCCAGCTCTGTGGGATCACGCTCCACATCTGAAATGAGAACAAGGCAAAGTTCAACAGACCAACATTACTGAGGTGGAAGGCTCCTACCAGGCAATACAAAATACACAGTAACAGCCACAAGAAACTGAATTCTCCCAGGAAAATGGTTCAAGATTAACGGCTGCAAAGAGACTACCTGTGCTGCACTCATAAAATCCACTACTTCGCTCCTTGACTACAGGCACAGCTGATCCAGAATTGACTGGCAGAACAACTTTTCTATGCAAAATGGTTTCTTCTCTAAGTTAAATTTTTCCATCAAAATATTTCACTTTCACAGATTTGGAATTTTGTATTTTTAATTTTTCCATTGGGTACTGAGATGACAGATCCTTGTCTACCAACTGGTAGAAAATGACACCAGGAGTCTCCTAGATTGGAAATTCTCCCTCTCATCTAGGTGGCATTTTAAGCACTTTGGGTTCTCTTTGTTTTTTTCATGTAAACAAAGGATTCTAGCTTTGTTAAAAAAAAAATATATCATTAAAAGAGTGCTAAATGATAGTGTTAGCTGCCAGGGGATATAACTTAGCAGCTGCCTCCTGTCCTTTATTATTAAGGAACACAACCTGTCCCAGGGGCCAGATAAGAGAGTTTCCCTCAAGCTACAGCTATTCATGCTTTTAGTTTTGAAACTCTTTAATTCAGTCCCTGATTAGTTGGCCAGCACTATATCCATCACATCAGGACTGGGAATATGATAACTTAGCCAACTGAGAAGCTTTCCAGTCTCTTGTTTTAGAATAGGAACAAAAACAATGGGTAACTGGATGTGACAACCTTAAAAAACTATTTATTAATGCTGTTAACTTACTTGGTGCCTTATATTTTTGGAAGGTATCACACACCAGTGGGAAATAGGCCAAGATTGGTGCTTCTAAGCTGTCCTCAAACACATAGCACTCCTTCAGGTGTTCATGGTCTTCCTGGCTCAATTCTACGCTAGGGAATGGGATCCCATGTTCCAAACAGTACTCTGAGAAGAGCTCCAGTGGCTGGTTCAACAAAAAGGAGAGTTTTAACACAAAGAAAGGTTGAAATAAGGCTACCAAGACCCATAACTGATATACTACTGCAGTAGGCAACCTGTGATTGATTTATATCTTTATAAAATAAGGCTAACAATATAGTAGAACAAGCATACTTAAAGCATATTAAAATCAATATTAAAAATACAACATAAAAATGTGGTTGATTTGTTAACAAGGTACATTTTTAAAGCAAGATTACTGTTTTCTGAAATTTATATGAAATTCAGATAATTGTTATGATTTAGTAGGCACAGTAGATGATTTGGATCAGGAAATATTGATTATACTTGGTATCTTGGATCACAGATTCTTGAGACACACATTGCATCTAACAATGTCTTCATGTCCTCCTACTAATATAATACATTAATTTCAATCATATACACCCTTCAATGTTTCTTCAAATACTTATGCAAAACACAAGTCAAACATAAAAAACCCTCCAAATTTTCATTCAATACCAGCAAAATTATGTATTAACTAATTACGTTGAAACTATTATTTTACTAACTATTGAGAAATTTGGTACCACAATGACAAATCTGTGTGGATACACAGAACAAGTAATCTTCTATATGTCTGTGTCCATGTGTGTGTCCCAGAAAGACACTGAAAATAGCTCTGATAAGGACAGGGACATTATGGCCACTGTGTTGAATAGTATCACTAATATGATCATTTAACTTAATACAAAATGGACCATTCTCTGAAAAACAGAGAAATGTGGTAATTCAGCTGTTGCAGTCATACAGATAAAATCACTACTTCAAAACATCACCAGAGTCTGTGATCCTCCATTGTAATTTAAATGCAAAATGACATCCACTTTCCTCTCTGGCCTCAAAATGGGTGGGCAGCTGGTGTTGATAAAGAAAGCTGTGTCTATCAGCTTGAGGTAGTCACCCATTTCATTCAGCTGGTTGGGAGAAGAGTCCAGCACTGTGTCTGAAAGTCAAAAACATACAACATTAATTTATTACTGCAGGAGCAAGTCCATTTTTTTCTAAATCAGCATAACAATGGAAGAAACAAACAACAGCCCACACTTATATGAGTCTTTGACACAAATCCCACCATTAAACATTTGCCTAGCGTCGATAGCGCAACTCTGAGAACAATGAGAGAGAGCAGTTTTGAATCTCAGTTTCNCCAACCCAAACCATTCTATTATTCTATGATTCATCTGAAGTGATATATTGTGCAGCTTTTTCAACTGGTGTAAATTTGTTGGCTATTTAGCTTCAGTGGAAGCTATAAATCATTCTTCTGCGGCTTCTCCTAGGAAGAATAGAACTCAAGAAAGCCTCCTATGGCTTCTCCAAGACAGAAACAAGACCAGCTTTAAATGACCTGGGACTCAGCAAAACTGATTCCACAGACATACTAATCAAATAATAATAAACAAAAATCTGCCTTTATGAGAATCTTAACAAGTATTTGTCCTTAGCAAGTATCAGCACTCAAATCACCTTCAAAGATGCATCTAAAACAACTCACTATTACCTTTCCACATACAAAACCTCTTATTCTCTAAATACTTGTTATGTAGCTGCAAGCCCTTGAGGAAATTATGGTAAGTAGAAACCACTGGCCGTCCAGTCATCATTTCTTGAAGAGTATTGGAGAGGCAGCTTCTGGGAATGGATAAGCGAGTTGTCTGATCATGAGGCTTCTCAGGCAGAGCAGGGTGTTCCTCTGCAGCAAAAATGAGCAGAGAGTATACATCTGCATTTGTTTAAAGTGTTTCTCTGATATTAATCATAAGAAAGAGAGAGGCTGGGCTGCCAACTCACCACAGCCCCACATACACAGACTGTTCTGGGCAGAGATGAGTTACAATATTCCCCACCTGGCCTCTCCCTCCCAAAAGACTCACAGCAACCCTCTTGTGACTAACAGAATACCCCAGGAATTTTGCATAGCAAGATATACAATGTTTTTTCCTGTTATCCAGCATAACTGTTTCTCACCTGTCTTTCCTTCATTCTCAAAGACTTAGTGTCCCCTAACCCAGAAACAGGACACAAAAACAAACCCTTCATCAAATGCCAGGTTTCACATGTCAAACAAGCATGAAGACAATGCCTATGTAAGTGAAAAGTAATCCAAATAACTAACCAATGTCACGCTCAGTGCCTTGGGTCCATCTGTGCAAGCAGTCCTCTGAATGACCAGTGAGGTATAGAGCATCCATAAAATTCTGGGAAAATATATTACTCCATGTGCCTTAAAAGTTAAAATAAATAAATAAAAACATTAAAACCCCGTACTTAACACTTCTTTGAATTTCTAGAGCATAGTGATGGCAACCTACATGGATTCAGTCTCTGTAGTTGTTTGCAGCACTGTTTTAGTTATGAAATATGAATTTTAATATAACTACATAATGCCATGCCACTCCATGTATCATCTGGCTTATGACTAGAAATTTGGCTGTTCAAATACTTCAAAAGATACTAAATACTTCAAAAGATCAGTTTTAATGTGTGTGTTCTGTTTTGGTCTAACCTAAGATATTCAGCATTTGTCTCAAGAATTTGCTTCCTCTTTTATGACTTTGGGCTGGTTCATCTGAGATTTCAAGTGCCTCAGGTACATTATCTGTTGTGTTAATACTGCTGCTTGAAGACTAGCAGTTAGATGCCAACTGTGTGGTTATAAAGGTGATGTTTTTCTGAGATGGTAAATCACCTTCCAAGAAGCAGATGTGGGACTCTGGGATCTTCTTCATCAGGTGACCCATGAAGAATTCACTACCAAAATCCTCGGAACGAACAAAGGCCCCATACTTCAGGAAACCCACCTCATAAGGTGTGAACTCCACCCACTCTGCAAAAAAGGCATCAAGGATTTGTTGCAGCCACCTGGACACATGTGAAAACAACAGCTTAGAGAGTCAAAAGCTGGAAGAACAAGGCTTTTAGCTTTAGCATGTTGGTAGCAGACAGTTCAAACCACCACGTTTTGAAACAAGTGCCCTTTAGTGTATTGCATGTTGCGTTGGTAAATGCAAAAGCTAAATTCACCTCCTCCACTAACACTGTGAAAATCCATTCAGCTTGCGGTTCAGGTCTCTTTCTATATGAGGAAGCAAAACTGGTGCTGAAAGTCCACCAAATGCTAAGGCCCTGCACAAGATGTAACGGGTTTGGTTTTTCTGAGCCAGCAATGACACTGGCTACAATTCATTCTTAGACTCTGATAATCACTGCCTTGTGAAGCTAAAAGGCTCTAACCAAAACCTATCCAAACCTTGGCTGAATGCAGTAGGACTGTAATTTGTGCCTAGAAGGAGGTCATCCGGTTCACTTGCAGGACCTCCTGCTTCACTAAAGTCAGAAAACATAATGGAAATTGTTAGTGCTCAGCATTGCTGACCAGGGCACAGAGCACTGCCCCTCCTCAGATCCCTTTCTGGCTGCTGGGAGCTGCCTCCCACTCTCACCAGCCTCCACAGCTTCCTTCCTTGCCACCCTCCTTCCCTAGGTCTTCACAATGCTCTTGGAATACTGCTGCCTGGGCAGGAACTCCAGCAGCTGAAAGAGGCTGTGAAGTATAGACGGGAATAAGAAAGAGCAGCAGTGGTGGCTCTCAACGCTGCCAGCAAAAGGCATCCCCATCCCTCAGAGGGCAGTGTCTTTGCACAGATATCTCCCTACCATCATCTCAGGATGCGTGTTTTTCATTTAAGTCACAACCCAGATGTGAAGAAGGGAAAAAAGAAATTATTTTAAAGATTTATTATCTTGAACTTTCAGTAAAAGCTTTTGGCATTCACCCAGCATTAAAAGGAAACTACTTATATTCATAGAAGTGTGTATAACAAACATTACCTTTAAAATCCAGAGTGCTAAAGTCATCCCTGACATTGAGGGCCACGTATACAGGCAGAGGATTGCGTCCCTGATTTACTGCCAGTTGCTGATCAGAGAGTTTGTGAGTATTTTCCTGTTTATAAAGCACAGAAGTCATTGTAAAAGATGAAGATGATGCATAGACTTAACACAGTATCTAAGTATGACCAGCAGGTCTAGGGAGGTAATTCTGCCTCTCTACTCTGCCCTCGTGAGACCCCACCTGGAGTACTGCATCCAGTTCTGGGCTCCTCAGCACAAAAAAGATGTGGAGCTGTTGGAACGAGTCCAGAGGAGGCCACAAAGATGATCAAAGGACTAGAGAACCTCCCCTATGAGGGTAGGCTGAAGTAGTTGGGGTTGTTCAGCCTGGAGAAGAGAAGGCTTGGAGGGGATCTTATAGCAGCTTTCCAGTACCTAAAGGGGGATTATAAGATAGAAGGGGAGAGACAGTTTGCCCAGAGAGGCTGTGGATGCCCCATCCCTGGCAGTGTTCAAGGCCAGGCTGGATGCGGCCCTGGGCAACCTGGTCTAGTGTGTGGCATCCCTGCCCATGGCAGAGAGGTTGGAACTAGATGATCTCTAGGGTGCCTTCCAACCTGGCCATTCTATGAATCTATGAACTATCAATGAATCATCTCCTAAACTTTAATCAGATTTTGTTCCGTGTACTTCAGTTGTTTGACCACACAAATGTGTTCATGTGTAATTTCTCATCAGCCTTCACCAAAGCATTATCACTGATGCTTCTGGGAAATTTGGAATGGAGGATAGAGCAAAAACGTGAGAAATGTGTCTGAGCAGTCACTAGGATATGACTTGCTTTAAGATAAAGATATAGAGCGAAACTGGAAGTGCTGCAGATAAAAGTCGATCGGGGCCCATTTCATTCAATACAGCTCTGTTTGCTGATATGGCTATATATTGCTATGCCTGAGCTTAGAATCATAGAATCATTTAGGTTGGAAAAGACCTTTAAGATCATCAAGTCCAACTACTGACCCAACACCACCATGCCCACTAAACCATGTTGCCAAGTGCCATGTCTGCCCATTTTCTGAACACCTCCAGGTGTCCACCACTTCCCTGGGCAGCCTGTGCCAATGCCTAACCACTCTCTCACTGAAGAAATTTTTCCTAATATTCAACCTGAACCTCCTCTGGCCCAACTTGAGGCCATTTCCTCTTGTCCTCTCACTGGTAACCTGGGAGAAGAGACTGACTCCCATCTTGCTACAACCTTCTTTCAGGTAGTTGTAGAGAGTGAGAAGGTCTCGCCTGAGCCCCTCTTCTCCAGACTAAACAACCCCAGTCCCCTTAGCCACTTCTCATAATAGGTCTGTAAAAGCCACCTCATCTCTGTATGTTACTAGAATGCTCCTTTGATCTGCAATTAAAGATGGAAAGTGAGTTTCATTAACACCTTGACTTTTTACATGCTCCTAGATGCTTACATTTTAGGCTGTATTATTTTTCTTCTAAAAAGCCAAAGAATGACCCCTCAGATGTTTTGAGAGCCTTTCCTGAATCCAGACCTTTAGACATATAAGTTAGAAATCCTCTGGAATAGAGGCTGGATATATAATACCTGATGATGTAGAAATTTTGAGAGCCTTTCCTGAATCCAGACCTTAGACATGAAAAGTTAGCAAACCTCTGGAATAGAGGCTGGATATATAATACCTGATGATGTAGAAATTTTGAGAGCCTTTCCTGAATCCAGACCTTAGACATGAAAAGTTAGCAAACCTCTGGAATAGAGGCTGGATATATAATACCTGATGATGTAACATACAATCAATGAAGAGTCCCCATAAATCTGTAAAGGACAGCTTGTGCCCCTCTTGCTTTCTTTCACAAAGCTCCTTTTCATAGTATTTCATATGATCCAACGAGAAACAGTGCAGCTTGCTCTTGATGACATGCTTCCTGATATCACCAGTTGGCCCTCTGAGATCCTTCTGTGACCAATTTGCATCTTCATACAACTTAGCCATGGCCCTGGTAAAAAGAAACAGTGTTGTTTACCACAATTCATAGGCTTATATCATACATAAGCATTTTGTTTCAGGACACATGAGGCTCTTGCCCTCCAACTTTTACCTTCAAAGAGCAGCTCAAAGTTCAGGCAGAATTCAGACTATGTAACAATATTTTTGATGCACACATACATTCAAAATCATCCTAGTTCGTTTCTTGTCAGAATCAAAAGAGCAGTAAAACAACACCCCTGACTTAAGAAAAGCTTTTACTAGAATTACCCTTTGATTGCCCAGGTTCAAGCCACAGCTCCCGAGGCCAGCTCCCTCACCTGTTTCAGATGCTTTGTGAAACATTCAGCAGAACTTGAGAAGCAAGCATTGCCTTGGGCAAGAGCAAGAGCTCTCCCCCTTGGGCACGCAACAGGCATGTCACACCTCAGACTCTTGGCATACTCAGGGCCAGTCTGCTTGAGATTTCAGTTCCCAGAATTTGGGTAGATTCCAGCCATCCCAACTTGTCTCCACCGCCTTGTTCTAGCTTTGTAAGATATATCTTTTAGAGCAGCCCTCCAGAGACAAATGTTTTAAAGCCCTAGACTCCTGCCAGTCATGCAAGGTGGTCAACATTGTGTGCATCACACTCTATGTTTCTCTGGGCTTTTCTTTACATTCTCTTTTTTTTCGAGCCACACAGAAGTCGAGACAGACAAGAGGATTTTTCTATTGGAGAGCACCTGTTTGCAAAGGCCTGGAGTGAAAGGACAAGGGGCAATGGTTTTAAATTGGAGAAGAGTAGATTTAAACTGGACATTAGAAAGAAGTTCCTCACCACAAGGGTGGTGGAACACTGGAACAGGTTGCCCAGGGAGGTGGTTGAGTTCCCATCCCTGGAGGCATTCAAGGTTAGGCTTGCCAGGGCTCTGGGCAAGCTGATCTAGTTGGGGATGTCCCTGCCCAGTGCAGGGGGGTTGGACTAGATGACCTCCAGAGGTCCCTTCCAACCCAAACCATTCTAGGATTCTGTGATTCTATGATTTCTGAAGCATCACATGCAACTAGACAACCCAAGGAAGATAAAATAGTATTTCCCTACTTTCATTTCCTCATTACTCTCAAGCATGCTCAAGGGACTTGGCCTTAATCCCTTCAGAGACAAAAGTCACCAGGACTCCACCTGCATTGCTTCTCTTTATGACAGAAACAAGTCCAGCCCCCAGGAGAACCCCTAATGCATAGCATGGCAGAAGGGTACAGAACAGATGCTGGTGACTTTCTCACTTACCATGAACTGCAGGAAGACACAGGTAAACCATCCTGTCTTGTTGCACTCTTTGATTTTATTTTCTGTAAACACTTAAATGCAATTACATCAATACAGTAGTTCTCACTCAGTTGTTTCTTGTAGCTAGAAGAAATAAGGGCTACAGCACTAAGCAGTCCCATGAAAAGTGTGTGCACCAAAAGGAAACCAAGTCCCAGCATCACAGAATCACAGAATCACAGAATGTTAGGGGTTGGAAGGGACCTAGTCCAACCCCCCTGCCAGAGCAGGATCACCTAGACCAAGTCACACAGGAATGCATCCAGGCAGCTCTGAAATGTCTCCAGACATCACATTGAGTAAAATTTGCCAGCAAGGCAATATGCTTCACTAAGTTCTCACTCTACTCACACAAACAGCAAGCACAAGCCAAACTCTCCTTACCATGTTGTGGCTGATAAACCACTGATGTATGAGATACAGTCCAAAACACCTAAATCCTGGAGAGCCAGAAGACTGCCAAGCATAGCTGTCAAGGAACGCACTCCCCCTCCTGTGGTCACAACTGCCACCACTGGCACCTGCTCAATACACAAAGGCACAGAATCATTCACCACCAGATGAAATAGAGAAGTGATGGACATGCAGAAAAACTAACAGCAGCACCCTGGTTCAGGTAGGTTTAGATTCAATTCACCCTCTTAATAGCAGCATTAAGATATGTGTTTGGATTGTGGAAACTTTTGTGTGACTTAGCATATGCTGAAAGCATTATCCTGATCAGAGATGCTTTGGTAAGTTGGAAGGTGTAAGCATGGCTCTTGTATGGCATAACCTATTTTTAGATTTTTTTAAGGAGTCTTTTCTAGATGTTTTTCGTTTTTCCTCATGTCTTTCCCTTAAAATACATTCTAAAATTTTAAAATTCTAAGTATAATTGAGTAAAAGATGCTTGCATCAATGTTTCTTCCATTAAGCTTATACAAGATGTGGAAGAGCTATATGGGCAGTCATGCAAGTACATCACATACACTTCGTTCAAGTGGATATGATGTACAGAATAGCCCCAAGTTCCCAAGATGCACTCCCACATACCTCATCCTCCTGCAGGTCTTCATCTAGATCAAGAACATTTTTCAGAGCAGCAGCAACCACTTTCTTCCTTTTACAGATGAAATCCTGCTCCTCTCCACACAGATCAAACCCCAACCGCAAATCTAAATTCTTACAACTAGAGCACAGGAACAGAACATGTTACCTGAAAGCTATTTCTAGAGCTACTGCTCCAGAATCAAACAAACAAACAAAACCAAAGATTAGTTTAAAGAAAGGCTATTTCCATTCACATGCAGGTTTCCCTGTACAAATGAAAGTAGCTATATGGATATCATGGGCCCTACATTTCTGTCTTCCTGTGGAGATTTTAGAACACAATCATGTCCTGAACTATTTCACACAATCATGAGGAAGTTAAATCTAGTTCTCTGATGATGAAAAACAAGGAACGTAAGTGAATTCAAGGTGTTTAATGTTGAGCTTTGAAATTTGGACACCTCTTCACGTTCTCTTGCTATGTGTGTGCTCCTTGAAGAGCAGAGGGGGCCTAAGAGTCAGAAGATGCCTAAGTGTATCCCTTCCTATCTGTACATGATCATGAATATCATGTGTATTGCTAATTCTATAACTTCTACTTTCACAGGGCTACAGCCTCAGGGGGTTTTCAGCCAAAAATATTATTTTGTCCCTTCTGTGACTCATAATTAATATTCAGTAAAAAACTCTGATTTATCATGCCTGCAATTCATACTTGCAATGTAGATAACTAATCAGTAGGGGGTAATGTTGCCCTTCAGAAAAACACTGCAAGCCAGCTAATAAATTAATTAGTGTCCACTTGTATCATTGAAAAACAAACTGCAGAGGACTAGTAAGTGTTAAAAATCTGTTACACATAAAGTTATAGGTATTATAGATAAAAGTCACAAGATGAATTCTTAAGCATGAAAATTAGGAAGCATCAAGGTTAGGAAAACATTGTGACTAGTTATACCCTGTGACTACCTACTGAACTCTTAACAATCAATTTAAAAGTATCTAACATTTTATTACCATTTACCCGTATTTCTTTTGCCAATTACAATCTTTATTCTTGGTTTCAAAATGAGCTAGTTTAAGCTATAGTTCCTTTCATCTAAAGATGACACCATGAAAGGATAGGAGATGGCCTTAGTAGTTGTTCAAAAGAAATAAAAGATTTACCCATCTTCTTCCTTCACAGACACCTCATAAGATTCACCCTGAGAATCAAGAATAAAAACACTATAAATTTTAAACAGAATTGAAAGCTTGCAAAAGCAGGTTTTGCAGTATTAGTAGTTTTTCAGATATGCAGTCTAATGACTGATCTTTGGTCTCTTCTCACGCCTTTTGCACACAATCACCGTAAGGATCCTACTTTGAAAATATTCTTAAAGCAATCAGTAATTCTGAGTATGCTGCTGTTTCCCTGAGTAATTGTTACATTTTCAAGTGTATGTGGAGCTGAGCATACATATAACTCAGTCAGCACATTTTTAATAACAAAATTAATAATGGATCAGGTATCATATAGATGTAACTTGCACTTGCTGAAATAATCCCAAACACTGTCAAAGACTACTCACTCTCATCACTGTCACTTTCTTTCCCAAGTCCAGAGAATGGAGAGGAACATCCAGGGGACTGCTTACATCCGTTTCCCTCCTAGTTGAGCCATGCTGAATTAAAGTGGGGAAAAAAATTGTCACAAGGAGAATATTATGCACAACCCATAGGTACAAACCTACCAGAGATAGGCTAATTCATCATGCTTCTCCCAAAAGTTACTTAAGCTGTTATGATCATCTGCAAGGAAAACGTACACCACAGGAAAAACGCTCCTTTGGCAGCACCACGTGCAGTCTGGGTTGACTGTGCTTAATGTAGTGGAACATGGTGGTTTCACTGCTTCCCTGCCTGCAGTGAGGGCCTATGGAAACATCCTGGGTATCTTCATAGGATCCTTTCATTGTGAATGTGAAACCTTTCCCTAAGAACAAGAAGCAAACCGCAGAGAAATGTTAATTCATAAGACTTATTCTCCAGACTCCTCGCCAGCCTCATTGTCCTTCTCTGAAGACTTTCTCTTGTGTAAGGGCTCTTGATTTTTGTTTCATTCACATGTAATTCCAAACAGGAAACTTCACGAGACTGGAAAAGACAAACAGATAAAATCACTGGTCACAGAAACAGTTCAGGATCTTCACTGAAGATCTAGGGCTTCTGTAGAAACACCATGATGTCCTGTGAACATGAAGAAATCAGGGCCTGATTCTCTTCTATAAATCATGCAAGTAATACTGTGGTCGATGGAGCTAAGATAGCTGGGGATCTGTCCCATTACATTTAAATACCATTTAACCCCTAACAGTTAACACAAGAAAGCTTTCTCCCCATCTAGGTCAAACTTTAACTTTTGTCTACAGAAGACTGAGCTGAAGGAAACATACAACACTGCAGAAAAAATGGGCAGATGAGCCTGTATTTTAACACCTTTGAGATGAAGCTGAAACTTCCCAAGAGACTGCTGCATAGGAGGAAAAGGCATCACAGGAGCATCACACTGCACTTTGGACATGGTGTAAAAAGAGCCTTTGGCTTTAAGGTAATTCAGTAAAACTCTGCAGTGACACTGAATTCACTCCCTTCCTCAGATTCTTTGTTGACTACTATCTCATCAGTGAGCAGCTCACTGGTGCTGTGGCAGAGCACTGGTCCAACACTCTCCCAACACAGAACACCCTAGAAGCATGACCAAATTCAGAACTTTACAAGCACACTGGTGTCTCATCTGAAAAAGAGTAAAGGGTATGCCTAAAGGCATGGTCCTTCCAACTACACCCTTCAGTTCTGCCCTACCATGAGAACTCAAGCATAAAAAAAATAAAACAATTACCACCAGTACGCCATTAGTAATGATGTTCTCAGATACACCTGGACTGAAAAAGAAAAAGAAAAGAGTTTACTGCAGAGTGGCTATATAAACAAAAATCTTTTAAATGCAAATAGTTTTCTGAGCTCGGTTTTTCTAGGTGCCAAGTGCCATCAGCACTTCTTTCACCTCTGTCTCATACACACTGCCAGGTTATTGTCCCATAGCTCCTAGGGACATTCCCTCTTCCTTACCTCCCCTGACCAGCATAAGATCTTCTTAATCTAAATTACAAAATAAACACCCACCCTCAGCTATAAATAGTAAGTATGACTGTCACTCAAGAAGGGATTCCACAGGATTCAGAGGAGAAAAGCAGCCATGGGGAAGATGTTGAGATGGGACATCTGAGTACATATACATGGAGCCACTTCCAATTCTGCATTACCACTCTCTAAAATGCAAAGCTTTCTGATGACAAAATCTGCAAGGTTTGAGCTTTACTCACATGATTTCCAGTAGAAATTCCACTTCGAGTTCTTCCTGATTCTGAAAGTAAGATTTATTTTTCATTTAAGGAGAATGAAGCAATAAATTTCTCCCTTTGATGGAGCTCTGATGATTTTGTAGAATCCTTCCTAGGTTTTTCTATTCCCACACCCTCTGCATCATAATGTAAATGCATAAAGCCCTCTCTGGCCACCCTTTTAATTTCATGTCTCTCCACTTGCTCTACTGTTTACAAATCAACTCTCCCCCCCAACGGGAAGAGGAGAGTAAGTATCACAGAATAGGGGGGGGGGAAGGTCACATTATTCCTCTGTTAGTAGGATGAGGCATGGGTCAGTGAATGCTGAGGGAGAAAGGTGTAACAGGTGAATGATGTAGGAGAACATACTTGAAAATAAATAGACCTAGGTGGTGAGCATCTGGGTTAACACAAAAGAAATTGTAGAGTACAGTGACTAAACATTAAAAAAAAAGTGGAAGAGACCAACATGGAGAATGAAAATTGCCAGGATGAATGAAAGAAGGAAAGACTGAAGGATGAAGCTGTAAATGCAAATAAGGGAAAGAGCTCACAAGGACCAATGGACAATGAAAAGGGGCAAAGAATATAAGAGTATGAAACAGCAACAGAAAAGAGTAATGCATCAGCAACATAAGAAGGACTGAGTAAATGTATTACTTTACTGCAGCCATTTGCTTTATCAGTCTGTATGAGACACAGCCAGTCCAGGAAATAACACACAAAAACATATCAGAGAAATCTCCTCTATCACCCACAGGGAGGAAAACCTTAATTAGTGGAAGATATGAATCTCCTTCTGGTCTCACGAGTGATGTGGTCATAGAAGACCATCTTGGCCACAGTGACCACAAAGTGATTGAGTTTAAAATCTCTGGAGACAGGAGGAAATTTGTCAGCAAAACTACTACTCTGGATCTGAGGAAAGCTGACTTTGGGCAGCTCAGGAAACTACTTAGTGTGGTCCTCTGGGAAAAACCTTTGGAAGGTGCTGGTGTCCATCAGAGCTGGTCAGTTTTTAAGTACCATATCCTGAGAGCTCAGGAACAGGCAATCCCTAAATGTTGTAATTCAAGCAGGCGAGGCAGAAGGCCAGCTTGGCTGAGTAGGGAGCTACTTCTGGAGATTGGGCAAAAAGGTATGTATAAGGCCAGTGGAAGCAGACTCTGGTAATCTGGAAGGTCTACAGAGAAGCTGTTCACCACTGTAGAGAGAAAATCCATGCAGCTGAGGCCCAATTAGATTTAAAGTTGGCCAGTACTGTGGGATACAGTAAAAAGAATATTTTTAAATATGTTAATAGTAAGAGGAATGACATTGACCCATTACTAAATGAGGATGGTCACCTCACAAGCAGAGACATTGAATGCTTGCTTTGCCTCTGTCTTTAATATAGAAGATTGGATCTGGAGCACCCAGTGCCCAATGACAGGGAGTCTGTTAATGCTCTAGTTGATCCTGAACTAGTGCGACACTTGCTCCTCCAATTAGGCCCCTATAAGTCTATGGGGCCTGATGGGATCCACCCAAGGGTACTTAAAGAGTTGGCAGATGTCATAGAGAGTCCTCTCTCAATGATATTTCAGCACTCTTGGGAATCTGGGGAGGTCCCAACTGACTGGAAGCATGCAAATGTAACTCAGATTTTCAAGAAAGGAAACAAAAATGACCCTAGTAACTAAAGGCCTGTCAGTCTCACTTCTGTGCCTGCTAAAATTATGGAGAAGATTATACTGGCAGCTATGGATAAGTATCTGACAGACAATGCAGTCATCGGTCATATCCAGCATGGGTTTATGAAAGGGAAGTCATGCTTAACAAACTTGATTTCCTTTTACAACAAGATTACTTATCTTGTTGACCAAGGGAGACTAGTC
>VWZO01011342.1:46713-75457 GCA_013396975.1 Bucco capensis | reverse complement strand
AGTCCAGCCTTTGTCTTAGCCCTATCAACTTATTAAATGATGCCCCCCAATGCAACGTCCACCTGCCTCTTAAACTCCTCCAGGGATGGTGACTCAACCACCTCCCTGGGCAGCCTGTTCCAGAGAGAATCCCTCAGTGGTAGCCTCTCTGCAGCGGGATCAGACCATAGGTGATGGAAGCCTGGCAGCAGGAGTTTGTCTCAGAGAATCACTGCTTTCCTGGAATATGGATTTCTAGAAGAAAATAAAAATAAAACTTTTGCATCTAAGTATGTGCTTAAGTCGAACAATTTCTTCTGCCTCTCCAAGGCTGGCACTTGGATAGTGCTCAGATCCCTCCTTCAACAGGATGGCAAATGTAAAGGCTGACAGCCAAAAAATAAAATGAAGTAGTATTATGGCATCAGAAATCCACCATTGAACAAAAATAGGGGAGAAAAGGGTCAGCAGGAGGAGCTAATTTTCAGCCATGATGATCTCTCACCAAGCATCAATTTTCAGGTTCATCCTTCTCTGCTGAAACAGAGAAAAAACATCAATAAAACTTTCAAGGGCTCAGGCTGGTGCTGAGCACGCCAACAACAGCCCTTACAAGGACCTTGGAACAGAGCTAATGGCTTGGCAAGGGACATTAGCATACTCAAGGCACTCCTGCATGACGTGATGACTGCATTATCACAGAGCAGACACCTCCAGATGCCAAGAGATAGCACACAGCACTGAATGCTACTGAGAGTCTACAGATCACTGAGCACCTTGTAAAATCCTTTCAGGTCATACTAAAGTGTAGTAGTTTGGCTGTGCTGATGTTGGTTGTGAAAATGCTCTCCAGTACAGTATCCCTCACAGATTCATGCCAAGGTGATGTGCATACATATGTGAGGGGCACATAATGTACTTCACATGTAATGTTTTGGAAATCATTATAGCTATGAGTGTTATATTAGAGAGATCTTCAAGATTGCTTTAAACCAACAACATTAGGAAAATTTCTTCACAGAGAGAGTTGTTAGGCATTGGCCCAGACTGCCAAGGGAGGGGTTTAAGAAATATATATATGTGATCTTTAGTGACATATTTTAGTGGCATGGGGGTGATAGATAAGTGGTCAGACTTCATGATTTTAGAGCTCTCTTCCAATAATAAAGATTCTGTGATTCTGTAAACAGAAAGCATTAGTCCCTAGATCTAGCAACAGTTTAAAATAAGACACTAGAGCAGAGTCATGGAGGGTTTCCCTCCTCAACCCTGGATTCAAAACTGGGCATGGAGTATTGAAAGAAATGAAATTACAGCTGATTACAAACTGCTTCACCTGCAGACTCATTAGACTTCTTGTGTTCAGCATCATGACACACCATGTCTGTTCCTAACACATGCCTTACATTGTCACTCTGCAGAGGGTGTGCATGTGGACTCCTAGTAGAAGCAACACAGAGGGGTTAGGATTTAGGTGGACAAGGGAGAATGGCCAGGAAGAGCTATGTAATGCAGATCCAGTGCTATCACTGCCAGTATGAGGCAGAGAACTTCCATAGTAAGCTTCTTCCTCTGCTTTTGTTCAACTTCTTTGCCTGTGGGCTCTGAATTTTTTTTTTCCAGTGGAAAATCATAGAATCATAGAATTATTTTGGTTGGAAGAGACCTTTAAGATTGTTGAGTCCAACCATTAACCCAGCACTGCCAGGTCACCACTAAACCATGTGCCTCAGCCACCACATCTACATGTATTTTCAATCCCCCCAGGGATGGTGACTCCACCACTATCCCAGACAGCCTGGCAAACCTTTTGGAGAAGATAGTTTTCCATATGTCCAATCTAAACATCCCTAACACAATTTGAGACCATTTCCTCTTGTCCTATCACTTGTTATGTGAGGAGAAAAGACCAATCTTCACTTGGGTCCAACCTCCTTTAAGCAAATTGTGGAGACCAAGAAGGTCTCCCCCAAGCCTTCTCTTCTGCAGACTAACCAACCCCAGTTCCCTCAGCTGCTCCTCACAACACATGCTCTAGACCCTTCACCAGCTTTGTTGCTCCTCTGTAGACACACTCCAGCACCTCAATGTGCTTCTTGGAGTGAGGGGCCAAAAACTGAACATCAGCAGTGTCAAGTAGAGGAGGACCTCTTGTATGATTTGGTCCTGCCACCTAAGCCATTTTCTGAAACTATTACTGCCTCACAGGTCATCTTTCATATTTCTTTTCAGATGACACATTTCCCAAACTCTTTTTCCACCCTCTTCCATGAACTCTATTACTCACTGACCTATTAGCAGATGTGACCAGAGGTCCCTTTGCAGGAAATTGTTCATTAACTGACCTTTCCATCTACGTAACTGCACATTATTTGCATGCGCTCACCAACTGCAAACAAATCTTAATCTGAGGATTGCTCATCAAAAATTTACTTTAACTTGCTGCCTGTGGGAGTGCAACTGTCAAATAAAACATGAATTAATTGTAAATTTATAAACACATTGTTTGTTTTTTGCACTTTGCACTTTCAGTTTGAGGAAAGAATAATGTTTATAAGCTTGAATGCAGATGAAGAACAAACGTGCTCCATGGATGTAGGAGCAACATGAAGGTTCCTTTCAGCCATTTCAGGACAAATGAATCAAGCTTGCTATCATTTGACCAGCTCTACTGTGAAATTTATTAGTAATTCTACACTAATGACCTTCAGGCAAGACTTTGCTCCTATTTAAGTCATTAGCAAAACTCTTCTGCTGGCTCAGATCAGACCCTGAAGTCCTGCACATTTCTTACCAAGCTGTAAGGTCAACATGTAGCATTCCTACCACCAGCAGTGATGTCCTGCTGCCTCAGGATCTACTGCTACATAGACATGTTTTAAAATACATGAAAATTAAACTATTCAATATAACTAAGAGTGATACATCTAATTTGTGTCCCCATCCTGAAAAAAAAATAAAAGAGAGAAAAAGATACACTGACTCATGAACAGCTTATGTAATTAATTTGTACATTAATGGACTTATGACTGTATGAGTGATTATTTCCTGTTAGGCAGTGAGCTTTTTTTCCTACAATAACAAAAGTAAATCTGGGACAATTTTTCAAGGAGATTTATTATTTTGCCTTTTTTTTTTTTTTCATTTAAAAGCACTGAAAACTGCAGACTGAGATTTCAACTAGGCTGGAAATTATTTTGCAGTATATACACAGTGGATTATATACAAAAATATAATTCAACATTAAAAATTTCAATTCAGTTGTCCTAAAATTGGCCAGTAGGACCAGAGAAGGTCTAGGCCACACCTAGAATACTGTGTTCAGTTTTGGGCCCCTCATGACAAGACAGACATTGAGGTGCTAGAGTGTGTGCAGAGAAGGGCAAGGAAGCTGGGGAGGGCTCTGGAGAATAAGTCTGATGAGGAGCAGCTGAGGGAACTAGGGTTGGTTCGCCTGGAGAAGACAAGGCTCAGGGGAGACCTTATCTCTCTCTCCAGCTCCCTGAAAGGAGGCTGGAGTGAGGTGGGAGTAGGTTTCTTCTCCCAGGTTTCCAGTGAGAGGACAAGAGGAAATGGCCTCAAGTTGCACCAAGTGAGGTTTAGGTTGAATGTCAGGAGGAATTTCCTCCCAGAAAAGGTTTTAACTCTTGGCCCAGGCTGCCCATGGAGGTGGTGGAGTCACTGTCCCTAGAGTTGTTTAAGAAATGTCTAGATGTGTTCCTTAGGGCCATGGTTTAGTGGCATGGGAGTGATAAGTAGATGGTCAGACTTGATGATCTTAGAGGTGTCTTCCAACCTTAATGATTCTGTGATTCTTTGAATAGATAGTTGTTGTGTCTACTATTATAACTGAAGCCATCAGTGAACCTATACAAATATCNGGGGGGGGGGATCTAGCCAATCAGTTCCTCCCTCCCTCTTTAAGGGAAAAAGACGTACAAATATCAAAGGACCCCTTTCTCTTCAATTTTAGTCATCCTATGACAATCGTACAGTAAGTAACTTGTAATTGAAAAATCCCACCATACGGACTGTGCCACAGCCAACAAGGCATAATCATGGACTGGTTTGGGTTGGAAGGGACCTTTCAAAATCATCTAGTCCAACCTCCCTGCAGTCAGCAGGGACATCTGCAACTAGATCAGGTTGAATACTTCTGCTGTCCTTTTGGATCAAATCCACAACATGGCCAAGCATAAACAATTTTCTATATGTTACACATAGTAGGATGTTAAATGGTAAGAAGCAATCTTTTACGTTAATTGAATTTTCAACATTCTTAGGACTTCTTTTTTAATTGGATTATTAAGCCTCTCTGAGTTCACCAGTATGGAAATATGAGCTGTCTCAAGGTCCCACACAACAGTCACATTTCCACTTCTAGCTCTAGGAAAATTACATTTTATTTCTTCCATGGCACCTTCAGCTTGGGGGAGGTGTTCCTTCCCACCATGACCAACTGATGAAGTCACCAGAAATAGAAAGCAATTGAAACTTTTTCTGAAGGAAAAATAAATGAGTCAAATACCTGAAGAAAACAAACAGTTATTTCACCTGAAGTGGGGCTTATTTTTTTTTTTTTTTTATAATCTTGGTTTTTTGCTATCTAGTCTGATGCTGGAAAAAATTGTAGAAAATATGTCTCTTTAAAAGGAAAAAAATTCTGAATCACTGTGGACTCTGCTAAAGGAGGAAAGCTGGCTACATATGCTTTTTTAAGCTTGATTTTCCCCCACCCCGTGAATATTGTGCTCCAGACTCACATTTTACTCCTTTTTAGCTTGCAAAAACACTTATTCAGGCCATTTATCTCCAACAGCCTCCTTCTTACATAAATACACTGACATGTCCTATTTGCTGCAAATTACCAAAGCAGAATGCTGCTAAATTCCAAATAAAACCAGAAGAAAAGCACTGTGATGGAGGAAGAAGAAGAAAAGCACAAGGTATGCTCAGACCCTCAGAGATAGCCTTCTGTCTGTCTCCTGAGGCAGGGAGAGGTCTCCTTCTCTTTAAATTTTATTGAAAACATTTTAAATCATCTTCTAACAGTAACAAGCAGGGGTTAGCATCAAAGAGTGTTGGAGTACCCAGGCAGATGCACAACCTGATTTTTCTTAAGCTGTTTTAATAACTTAGATGCCAAAATCTTCTCTCTCTTCTTCTCTGCAGAGGTCTGGATCAGATCTATTGTGAAGTCACAAAGCATCCTGTGGCCATGCTGATGGGTCATTTCACAAAACCTGGTGGCTTTCACTGACCAGCATGTACATTAACTTGAGGTATTTCCACAGACAAAACATGTGAGGACACAACTGAGCTAGGATTTTTCCTAAGACAAACTCACCTCCTTCTTCAGAAGGTACCTATGGTTTGGGTGCAGGGAGGCAGCTGGGCTTTCGCTGAGTCAAGATGAAGACCAACGCCTGTTTTATCCCTGGAGGTTTAAGGAAGTCTCCTGCTGACCATCCAGACTTTGGAGGTGTTTGTCTGAAGGGTAGTTTGCACAAACCCAGTTTTTGAAGCTCCCTAGCTAAACTCTTCTTTTGCTCCTCTGTATGTGCTTTGAGAGCTTTATTGAACAGTGTGGTTTGTCCAATCTCCCTAGCCTTCTGCAGTTGCAGGGGCCACCTTGCCCCAAGGAGAAAACCAGATGGAAACTGTGCTCACAGGCACCTTCTCTGACACCAAATACAGGTAAGGTCTAGTTAAGGGTTTATGGATAGTTGCTATTTCTAGATGTTGGGGAGTTTAATAAGATTAGCAAGTGCTGAGTGGAAAGTTTGGGTTGTTAATACGAAATTGGAAGCTCCTCCTCACCCCAAGTGTTTTTCTAAAAAAAGGAAATGATCACTGGAGAATGATCTTCTGCTAATAGTGGGAAAATAAATAGTGAATCAATAAATAAGAGTATAAGATATAAGCTTCTCCTGGCCCAGTGAGCCATTAGGAAAGACTAAAAAATACATATATTCACTAAACTCTATAAAAAATAAAATTGTTTTTAAGTAGCATTTGCCCCTCTATTTCTTACTAGAAATCAGAATACTTTCTTCCTTTATGGAGAATTCAATCTTTAATGTTCATATATTAATGCTGCACATCACCTTGATAATCAAAACAGTAAGGAAGTACTCAACAAACAATGTTCTGAAACATTTTTTTCCCCAGAAATATTGTTGTTATTAATCTTCCCTGTGGTTTGCATTTGCTTTAATTTTTTTTGTTTGTTGTGGATTTGTTGTTGTTGTTTTAGTTTTTTGTTTTCTTTTTTTATTTGTTTTTTAATTTGTTTTTTGTGAGGGTTTTTTATGTGCTTTTTTTGTTGGTTTTTTTTTTTTCTTGAAATGTCTAAACAACTTAAGCATTCCTGGAAAGTATTTGCATTTTTCTCTTATGCTCTTCCTCCTTTCAGGTGCTTTGCTCTCCACTTGGAGTCTCCCAGGGCTGACATGCCAGTCCTCATGCAGCACCAGCCATGGTGTTTACACAAACAGAGTACACAACCACATCTCAGTCACTGTGTCAGCTTTTCTTCTGCAGTTGATAAATGCTGATGCTTGTTCACACATGCCCAGGGCTTAAACTGCTCCATCTGTTTCTCCTAAGGATTCACTTGGTAACATGGTCTTCCTCATGGATGAGCTCTCAAGGGTGGCAGATGTTTCATCTGGGTGTCAGCCCCAGATTAGGTTTCATGTTAAGTAAGGTATTAAGTATTGTTAAGTGATCTCCCCTTTTTACTCAGCACCGACGAGGCCACACCTAAAATTTGGATTTAGTTTCAGTCTTCTTTCTGGCTTCAAGAATGACTAGATGACCTCTAAAGGTCCTTTTAACCATTCTATGATTAACTCTAACCATTTTACCATTCTATAAGAAGAAGGACATTGAGGTGCTGGAGCATGTCCAAAGAAGGACAATAAAGCTGGTGAATGGGTCTAGAGCAAAAATGTTGTAAGAAGCAGCTGAGGGAACTGGTGTTGTTTGGTCTGGAAATTGAGAGGCCTCAGGGGAGGCCTTCTCACTCTCTACAACTCCCTGAAATGGGGTTGGTCTCTTCTTCCCCCCATAACAAGTGATAGGACAAGAGGCAATGGCCTCAAGTTGTGCCAGGGAAGTGTGTCAAAATGTTTAAATTGAACATTAAGAAACTCACTGAAAGGAGGTAGGAGCAAGGTGGAGGTCAGTTTCTTTGCCCAGGTAACAAGATACAGGACAAAAGGAAAAAGCCTCAAGTTGTGTCAGGGGAGGTTTAGACTGGACATGCGAAAAACTATCTTCCCCAAAAAGTTTGTCAAGCCCTATCCCAGGCTGTCCAGGGTAGTGATGGAGTCATCAGTCATCATCCCTGGAAGGACTGAAAAATCATGCAGATATGGTGCTGAGGGATGTGGTTTAGTGGTGACCTGGTAGTGCTGGTTTATGGCTGGACTCAATAATCTTAGAGATCTTTTTCAACCTTAGTGATTCTACGATTTGGAAGTCCTATTCATTTCTCAGTGTGACACACATGTCAAGCTCGTGAGCTATCCCAGGATGCATTTAAGGCACCTACAAAGAAAAGCACTTAAGTCATTCCAGGAGAGGAGGAGGAAATAGGAAAGGTTCAGAAAGTATTTTGAAGATCACATAAAAATTCCTTCTAAATCCCAATCCTTTCTAACCTAACCAGGACTCCTACTCCACAGAATACGCCCTGTCCTGTTGTAAATATCTACAGCCCCGATGCAGTTTTAGGATGACAGAGACAGTGATTTCCCACCACTGACTGTTAATAAAATGAAGGTAAAGCAGTGAAGAACTGTCAGAAAGAAGCTAATCTAGAACAAAAAAAATCTGATCCACATCCACAGTGGCTTCAGACATATGAGTTTGGGAATACTGCTGAAACTATCAGCAATTAGTGGTTAAAAATAAAGGACTTCTCGCTAGCCATAATTTATGAGACAACTAGCTTTTGTGGAATGGCTGTAATTGATTAATTACTTTCTAGCATGTGTTCACCAATTTATGTTCAAACATTAACAGAAAGAGTTGAAAAGAGCATAGCCATTTACAGCCCTGATGGTAGCAGCCACATTATCAGATTGCTCCACTTAGTCTATTCTACTGAAATTGAGTGCATTTGAATGTTTTTGAAATTGTGAATGGTTTACAAGTTAATAGACCTAATCAGTCCCTTGAATTATAGTTTACAAATTGTTTTAAATGACTTAAGCCATTTCTTTGGCTTCCTGCTCTTTGTTTTTCACAGTGTTGTAGAAAAGAGGTCAAGGTACACAGTACAATTATGATTTATTGATTCATATTGTGGAAGCATAACAGTCTTTTTGGCAAGATATGCTTTCCTAGTGGCTTAAAAAAAGGCTATTAGGCAATGACTAATATTATGATAGCTCTAATTTAACATGATTAAATAGTTGTAGTTTATTTGGCAGTGGCTGGTACAGTTTAGGAAACAAGGAATCACTTATTACTAGAGTGATGGATGTCTTGAAAGCCTAACTGAGAACGGTAGGAAGTTTCATTGCTTTTGTTTCAATGTGGACTTAGCAGAATTTGGATGGTTTCTTTCAATATGGCATTATAAATATTTTATCTCAAAAAACCCCACAAAAAACTCCCCCAGAAAATAAGTACAGATCATTCTGATTCACCCATTTCAAATTAACATAGATTTCAGCCCTTCGTTATACACCTTCTAGCACGTATAACATGTTAATATTCATGGTATGCTTTATATTTATCCTAAACATTACTGAGACTGAAAAGAAATGTTGATGGAGTCTGTATTTCTGGAAAGAGCTCTCTGTCCTGTTTCACTGAATCACAGAATGGTTAAGGTTGGAAGGGACCACCAGAGGTAATCTGGTCCAGCTTCCTTGCCCTAGCAGGATCCCCTAGATCAGGTTACTCAGGATTGTGTCCAGATGCTTTATGAGTCTCTCCAAGGAAGGAGACTCTGCAATCTCTCTGGGCAACCTATTCCAGTTTCAGTCATATTTCAGTCAATTTCACAGTAGAAGTTCTTCCTCATGTTTAGGTGGAACTCCCTGTGTTCCAGTTATTGCCTGTTGCCTGATGTCCTATTGCTTGGAACCATCAAGAAGAGCCTGCTCCATCCTCTTGACACCCTCCCTTCAAATTGATTTCTTGACAAGGTCTCTTCTCAGCCTCCTCTTCTCCAAACCAAAAAAGCCCAGCTCCCTCAGCTTTTCCTCATAAGAGAGATGCTCCAGCATTCAACCATTGCAGGTAGCTGTTAGTGACTTTCTCAGCAAGCTAGTAATCTTCATGTTCAGCAGGCTTCTGCTCTGAAAAAAACCCTTAAGGAGGAGCATTTGAGCAAAGAAGACTAGTGGAGCAGAGCAGTACCCTCCTGAGATCCAATAGGAGTCATGCTGTCTTTCAACAAGTTAGCATAAGGTTCCTTGCCCCACCATTGTCATCACACCTCTAGTGTACCATGAACCTTCTCTGCATGCTAGATGCTGGTTCAAAGTGGAAAATCTTCAGCCAAAGGCAAAATGCACCCAAGTGTCACGTGGCGTGCTTGTGCACACAGTTAATTCTGGCTAAATACCCTTAGGTACATATTGAAGGAACAAGCCAAGTCCTTTTGGGTTGTTTGCTTTGCAAATTAATGATTGAATATTCAGGCTGCTTTCCCTGGGCAAGAAACATTCCCTTTCAGTCAAACATAGGTGCTTAGATAACCTCTCCCTTCCTGTTCAATCACAAAGTCCAGACAAATATAATAATAATATTATTTTTTATTTAGGCATTGTCCCAGGCTGCCCAGAGAGGTGGTGGAGTCACCATCCCTGAAGATGTTTAAGAAACTTATAGGTGTGGTACTTAGGGACATGGTTTCGTGCCATGGGGGGAATAGGTATGGTTGGACTTGATCTTAGAGGTCTCTTCCAACCTTAATGATTCTGTGATTCTGTGATATTACCTCCAAGAAAAATATATAACCTTGATCTTTAGATGATGTTGAAGACCCTGCATCTACATAGGGTGAAATGCAGCAGTGTTCAGTGCTTACTGCAACAATGATGTGATAATGAAAGGAAAAAAAAAACCCACACAACAAAAAAAGCCAGACACAGCTACACACAGAAAAAGGAACTTAGCATGTTATCTACAACATTTCTTTTCCTCTTCCTTTAACAGTGAGAAACATGTTTGCCTTTAATCAAGGGCAGGCATTCTGGAGTGTACTGGTCATATGTAGACAGTGAGACACTAGAGAAATTTAATCAGACATTAGTAATATGTAATTTGGTGTATCTTTCCAGCTTCTTGACAGATAGAAAAAACACATTTTTACTGTTGATAAGCAACACCACAGTTTCTTTAGTGCTGTTAATAATGCACAACTGCTGATTTGTGCTATTGCTAGTTTTCATCAATTTCTATTCAAACTGACACCACCAATACTCTGGGACTCTTGCCTGAAAAAGGCAAAAGCATGTTTTTGAACTTAAGGAAAATAATGCCTCCGGAAGAAGCTGAAGCTGAAATTCATTGAGCTACAGGGCTCAGAATGGCTATGTCCTTCCTACAGTAGGCAAGGAGCAGGCTTTAACTCACCTTTCATCACCAGAGCCCTGTGCAATACACATGCTGCCCACATTTGGCTTTCATTGTGCACACATTGTCCAGCATCTATCATAAAGCCTACATACCTTCTTAATAGACAAAGGTCCCTCCAGCCCAACAGAAGGCAAGTTAGCACTGAAAAAGAAGTTCTGTCACAGGACAACCCTTGCAGGTTCTCCTGCAGAAAACCAAAGGAAGAGAGAAAAGGGAAGCAGGAAACCATGTGGTCACAGACAGGCTTTCTGCCCCAAACCTGAAAGAATGAAACAAAGACATGGATCTCTCTAGCATCCCTGGAATCCAGATAAAGATCAATGCAGAAAGAAAAACAAGCCTGAAACAACTTCCCAGAGTCATTCTTATGGTCTCGGAGACAAAATAGCCAACCACCAGAAACAAGTCTGGTATCACAAAACTTTAAGTTACCTTTGTTGAATCCAGGGGAGACCTTACTACTCTCTACAACTTCCTGAAAGGAGGTTGGAGTGAGATGGGGGTAGGTCTTTTCTCCCTGGTTAATAGTGAGAAGACAAGAGGAAATGGCCTCAATTGCACCAGGGCAGGTTTAAATTGAATGTCAGGAGGAAGTTCTTCCCTGAAAGAGTTGATCAGCATTGGCTCAGGCTGCCATGGAGGTGGTGGAATCACCATCTCTGGAGGGGTTTAAGAAATGTATAGATGTGGTACACCACTATACATTACTATACACCACTAAAATGGTTTAGTGGCATGGTGGTGATGTGTTGATGGTTGGACTTGATCATCTTATAGGTCTCTTACAACCTTAATGATTCTGTGATTCTGCATGTAAAATGGCTGAGCAAAGATACTGTGCAAAGTATCTTCACCCTGCCATGCGCTCTCCAGGTCCAGCTTACAAGGAAGCCAGATGAGATTTTGCTGATCCCAGGCTGTGGACTGGGCTGCCGTGGACCCTGGTCATCCATAGCATTGTGCAATGGGCTCCTGATAGCCTCAGTAAGGTCTGCAGCTGAGATCTAGAAAGGTCCCAGAACATCAACAAGTTAGCCTATGCTCTCTGCTTTGTCTCTTCAGCCTCAAGAGCCCAGACATGGATTTTTTCACATGTTCTACCTCTTTTACCTTGTGCCAGACTAGTTTCCAAAGCTCTTTCCTAACCTGCATTATACAAATACCCTGGATGTCCAGACAATTAACTGCTTTTCTTCCAGAGCATAGCTAAAACTTGCATGATCCGAGCACAAACTGCACAAACAGAAGGGATAAAGTGGGTTTGATCGAGTACAACTAGTTCTCCTTCAAGACCTCTACCTTCAAGGCACCCAAAGCAGACACTGCAATGTTTTATCTCTGTGTCAGCTAGACCTGCAGTCTAGATGCCAGCAATAGTCCTCTGGAAGAAGACCATCCCTACAGCACGCTCAAGCTGATGTGTTCCACAGTGAATTAGCAAAAGCTGTATTCCGGGTTTTGGTGGGAGATCTGTAGATTCTTTTTTACCACCTGCAAAACCAAAAGTAGGATTTACCTTCACAACACAAGTCAGCCAAGACCGGGTTTTCGTGCTCCTAAACACAAAACATCAATTCCAGCCAGTGAAATCTGGTGTTCAGGAGCATTGTCTGAGCACTGCATCAGGATCTGACCTTGAGGAGAACCAGTAAAGCAGTGACCTCCAACTGCACCCTCCCAGGAGGGAAGGAAACAGTCACCCCAGGCTAAATCCTGCTAGCTGTCAAGAGAAAACAATTACACACACAGTCACTGCTTTGTTTTCTGCCTTTTCAGTTTTGGCCCAGAAGGAGTCTTACCAGGAAGGCACTCATCTTCCTCCTCTTCACATTTAATAGGATTAAACGTCCCCCGTCCTCTCCTGCTCTCTGTGTTCCTTCTATGGGAATGTATACAACCAAATATCTCACTCTCACATCTCTCCTTCCCAAATGCAAGAAGTATTGTTGCCACCAGTAATATGAAACTCATATAAGATAAAAGAAAAGAAAAGAAAAGAAAAGAAAAGAAAAGAAAAGAAAAGAAAAGAAAAGAAAAGAAAAGAAAAGAAAAGAAAAGGCTTTAATTAGTTTCAACACAATAATTTTCCTTCTGGAGTAGATACGAGATTAAAATAAGTAACAAGCAGTTCAATTAGTCAGAACTAATGAATGCTGAACACTTGCAGTCTGCAGTCAGTAAATTTCTGGTTTATGATCTAGATGTTATTAACTTCACATGATATGTAACACATTCCTTTTTGTTGGCTAGGACCGCTGAAAACAAGCAAAAAACCCAACAAAAACAGTGATTTTAACAATGTTTCTGAGAGTATTTGAGCATAACAGGAGCAGACATCTATAGAAATGCACACTGTTTCTTTCCTAATTCACACAACTTTAGAAAGCTGTGGCACGTCAGCCTTAGTTTTATAAGGAGCAGAAAAATCTCCACTTCTGTTTCCTTTGGAATAAAAGATTGTTTTCATGAACATTCAAGGCTCCTTTTCCGGGCTAGGAAAGCAGAAGGATGTTGTTTTTCCATTTACTTTCTCCTCTAGAGCATGCTGCCTTCAAAAACAATATCTGTGTCCCCAGGGTCAGATGTCATAACTGTGTGTGCTGGCTATGAGGATTCAGCTGTCCATCTCCTGAGGCTACTTGGGATACTTTTCCATGCTTGGAGGATTATCTTTAATATTAATCTTCCAATGATTTTAATAAGCCATTCCATTTGCAACTGCCTGGCATTTGCCCAGCTTATTCTTGCTCTGCACGCCACAGCATACTATGGTTCTTAAGGTGGGCAGACTCTTTTCCAGCATCAATCAGGCCTTACCTTCATCCTTGCTCCACTCAGGACCATGATTAGAGGCTGCCTGATGTGCAGCAGAGGTCTTCTGCCAGCACTGAATATAAAGAATTGACACACTTTTAATCTTGAGAAGCCCATCGGTGCTGTAAAGTTACAAGATTCTGATACAAAACCTGGTTCTCAAGATGGAAGAACCTAAAAGCTGTGGGCACATGGTCCTCAGAGAAGAATTGCCATGTTTGCCTGAGGTGCTAAGAATCAACATGCAGTTGCCTTCCAGGGAGTCAACAGCTCCTCCCAAACTGGTGTCAACAGCAATTCATGAAGATGCTGAAGAGCACTGCCCCCAAAATGGATTCCTGTTGGACCCCACTAGTCACTGGTCACCAGCCTGATGTAACCCCATTTACTATAACCTGTTAGCCAGTTGTTCACCCATGCTTTAAGTACTTATCTGGCTAATGCTGGACATTTTCATATTTGACATCATGTACTTACGGAGGCTGGGCTGAGTAATCACAGAATCATAGAACCATTTGGATTGGAAGCAACCTTTAAGATCATCAAGTCCGACGCCTTAACTAGCACTGCCAGGTCACCAATAAACCATGACCACGTCTACATGTCTTTTAAAGCCCTCCAGGGATGGTGACTCCACCACTGCCCTGGGCAGCCTTTTCCAGGGTTTGACAACCCCTTTGGGGAAGACATTTTTCCACATGTCCAACCTAGAACTCCCTGGCACAACCTGAGACCATTTCCTTTCGTCCTATCACTTGTTGCTTGAAAGAAAAGACCAACCCACACCTCACTCAATCTCCTTTCAGGTATTTGTAGAGAGTGAGAAGGTCTCCCCTGAGCCTCTTCTTCTCCACACTAAACAACCCGTTCCCTCAGCTGCTCCTCACAAGACTGGTGCTCTAGACCTCTAGGAGGAGAGAATACAAGCCTGGCTACAGTTTAGGAAAAAGTTATTAGGACAAATAAGTGACTAAATCTCTTTGGGAAGGAATGTGAGCCCACAGACTTTACTGAAATGCCTCATTTAAGTATCTAGTGTAGATACTTCATGTGTGCTGCAGCAGAGTTGACAGGGCCTGGCCATACAGTAAGGATCATATGCACTTTGTGAGGAACAACTCACTATTTCCCTTTGTTAGGCCTTAATAAAGACCTTGAGCAAGGTGACTGCTTGGTTTTTTTTCATTATTTTCCTCCTGCCCTGCACAAATCTCCAGGGCACGTTGTTCTCCCAATGCAACATGAAATACGATCCTGTGAGCCTGCAGAGCAGAAATCTGCCTGGTCCTTGCCACGCAGGAAAATCTTTGTATTGGCTTCTCTGCTTCCCCACCATGGGGAAAAAACAGGCCCAAGGCAGCCACATGGTGGTGGGTCCTGCAGAGAGGGGCTGCAGGTGATCCATCAGATGCTTGTGCATTGCAAGAGGCTGAGACCAAAGAGAGATTTCAGGCACCCTCTCTTCTTACTCCCCTGTTAGCAACTGAAATCCCATGCCTGGATGCATGACCCTTTCTAGTTAGGAAACTGGGAAATCACATGCTTAACTTCAGTTCAGGAACTGCAAAGCAGGAGCCAAGAAGTTTCCAGGGAAAACTGTTTCATGACGTGGACTGCAGTGTTTGAGGTCCCAGATTGTAACTGAAATTTATTTTTATGACCTTAAATCCTGATATCCCATGATTATTTTCTGCCTGTGTGTAGAAAGTGACACATATATATGTTTAACACATGCTTTCAACCATCCAAGGACAAGCTAGATGCTGCTATCTGCTCTGCATGGAGAGTGGAGCTGCACTGAAGATGACACTCTGAAAGTGAGATCATCTCTGGATAACAATCACTTGGTGCTCAGCTCAGGGGTACTACAGCACAGGAGTGACCACACTGACTTCAAAGTCAACCTGCTGAGCTGAGGAAATCCTGACAGCTTCAGAAAAAACCACCCTTCCCTGAACTTTTGACACCACTGTTATGAGATGTTGCTGGGGCCATCTCCAGGTTTTAGTCAGGAAGTGGCATCAGGTTTATTAAACTTATGCTCTCAAGCTCTGTGCTCACAGTTTACAGAATACATTTCTTCTCTCTCAATCTCCAGGAAGGTCCTTCTGGCAGGCTGTAGTATGAGCCATTGGCAAAATAACCCCAGGAGTAAAGCAACCACCTCGAGGAAGACCAAGGCTTAGGGACATGGTTTAGTGTCATGTTAGTGATAGGTATGGTAGGACTTGATGATCTTAGAGGTGTCTTCCAACCTCAATGATTCTGTGGTTCTGTGAAATCACTGACTTTCCTGCTGCATATCAGCAGGACGCCACATCAGTGTTTGGGTCTGCAAAGAAGGCAAGATTGTGAAATGCAGTAACAACAACAAAAAAGGTATTTATGATTTTCTCCAGATCTTGTCTATTTGTGAAGATGGTGTCTCATGAACATATCTTTGACTTGGTTAAAACCCAACCAACCAAACAACCAAAAAACCCATTCTTAGGGGTTTGGGGCTACCATTTAGGCCAGCTTAGCCAACTGTCTTCTCAGTTTCATCACATCATTATCTCCAGATATTTCATTTAACAATCTTTGAGCATTATATTACACTATTTTCATTTATTTATTTCATTGCATTTATTGCATAGAAGATGATTTTGAACCATGGAATAAAAAAAAATGGAAATTCTATATCTATATAGAATTTATATATATAGATATATATTGAATATATATTGAATTCAGCAGATAAGCCCAAACCTGCATGTGCTATTTTCACTAGTGTTACTGCCAGTAAAAGTAACACAGAAGCAAGTTCTGCAGCCAGCAAACTGGGCACGCTTTCTGATTTCTTATTGTTTACAAGAGTGCTGGTGAAGCAAAACCTACAATAGTAGCTTGAGGTCCACATTCTAGGCTGAGCTATAGTGAAATGCATCTGAAGGCAGGATATGCCTGATTACAAGCACTTTTCTAGTCAAACCTCTGCATGTTCAGTCAATTCAACATAATTTTATGCAGAGCACAAAGGCACTTTATTGCTGTAACAGTCCCAATACAATATAATCCTCTGCAGATCAAAGTTCTCCCTGTGTAGTTCTCAGCAGGATGGTGACTTGGGGTGGAGGATATTGGCAATCTAAGCTGTTGTGTGCTGTGTTGAGAGCCTCAACTAGGTTCTACAAACAAAAAAAATAATAAATATATTTCTGTTCAGGTCCCTGACATGAACTGACTTATGCCATAATCTTCCACAGTGGCTTTACCTCAAATGTCACCTGAAAGATGTCTGTTGAACTTAGCATCCATTACTTACGCAACTTAATGTGGAATATTTTCACACATCTTTTGAAAAAGTGAATTTACTTATGTTGGCACAGGAGCGGTGATAAACTCTTGAAATATCTCTGTTCATTCATCTGATGTACATACATATTTAAGCAGCTTTAGGTGAAGCTTGTCTGGAAAAAGAGTGACCTTCATACAGCAAACTATGAAATGTTACATCCATATTAACCACAGCTCCTTCTACCCCTCAAAACACGGCCAGTGTCCTCTTGTGGAGAAATGATTATTGCTCTCTACAGCTACCTGAAAGGAGGTTGGAGTGAGGTAGGGGTTAATCTCTTCTCCCAAAGAACAGGCAATAGGACAAGAGGAAACAGCCTCAAGTTGCTCCAGGGAAGGTTTAGGTTGGACATTAGGAAAAAATTCTTTCCCAAAAGAGTTGTCAAGCCCTGGTCACGAGCTTCCCAGGGCAGTGGTAGAGTCACCGTCCCGGGAGGCGTTAAAAGACATGTAGATGTGGAGCTGATGATCATGGTTTATTGGTGATCTGGCAGTGTTAGGTTAACATTTGGACTCAGTGAATTTGCTAAAGTTTCAACATGGTGAGTTTGTTCCTCTGTGGTCTATGTCTTAGGACTCGTTTTGAAATTCTAACTAGGACTAGACAACACCAGCTCTGGAAAAAAGCAGTGTGAAGCCCATACTGCACCAAGCAATTCTTTGATTCAATAATTCTATGACAGGTCCTTTTAAAGGGAAAAAGTGAAAGTAAGTGTCCTGATGTTCTTCACTACAGAGGGAGAAAGCAAAGTGTTGAGTGACTTAGTCATCTTAGCACAGCAGGGACAAGCCCTGTGGAAACACTTAGTTTGAAAGCTATCTAGCTGTGAATTCATTGGTCTCATAGAAACAAAGAAATGGTCGTATTGTCTATCAAATTTTAAATAACACCCAAGCTTAGGGAACCACAGGAGGCATTCAGTCTGGGTAGGCTAAGTAAAACCAACTGTAAAGGTGCTCCTCCTGCCTAGGTGTGGCCGTTGGGCACCTCTGAGTCAGAGCACACAGCTGCTCACTCTTTGCCTGCTCAAGGAACAGCAAAAAGGAGCTGAGGGAGACTTATGCTATTAAAACACTCAATTTACTACAGATGCACTATTTTCTTTAAAAAAGAATAAATATAAAGGTCCTAGAACAATAATAGAATTCATCTCATGAACTTATAAACCATGCGAGCACCACTGAGAGAGTTAAAACTCAGCAGCAGATGTCAAACCTACTGATCTGTCCTGAAAACGCTGGTGGATTTACAATAAATCCCTAACCAGGCCAGTTGTGAAACAGGTTGAAGTGACACAAAGTATTAACATTTATGGTGGTGATTCAAAATCAAACAAACATCCTTCTTTTATAAGCTTTCTCACAGCGTGTAGTAGCACGCACTGCGAGTCATGAAAACATCTGTTTCAGCTCTTGACTCTTGCAACTGAGCAAGTGTTGCAATCCTCCTGCAGGAGGATTCAAGTCAGGGCTTCAAGTCAGGGCTTTTAGTGGGGAGAGGAGAAGTGTCAGCAACGGATAATGATTATCTCAGTTGGTGCAGGAGCAATGAACTGAAATCATAGAATCATGGTGGTTGGAACAGAGACCTCTGAGATCTTTTAAGTAAGAATAATAATATTTAATATTTTAATTAAAAATTAATAAAAATACTTCTCTTAGTACAAAGCTCTTCCTATGCAGAAAATTAAAAAATCCTGTATTTTTGCAAATCGCACAAAACCTAATTTTAACCCCACACTGAGAGATTTATTTTGATGATACTTGCAGTTCATTCCCCAGAAAGTCCATTTTCAGGAAGAAATGGGGAGAATAGTGAATCACAAAATATTCTTAGATGGTTCACTTTTGTATAAAGTTGCCTACCATGCTTCAGATGCCTTGCACCCAAATTTAAAGGCTTCCCCTTCTGCACAGGGGCATGGGTCTCCATGATTGCCCTGTGCTTCAACGTATTGCCCATGCTGAAGTAACCATCATCTCCCGCCCCAAACCCTCACCTCCCAGTAAGTTTCACCAGTGACTACAAAGATTTATCCCAGCATAAACAGAGTCAACAAAATCCACGGGAGTCAGAAATTTAAGACTCATGCCATGCACTAATTAGAAATGAAATTCTCATTTCCCATCAATTTGGATGTGTACCTAAACCCCACTTCTTAAGGGCTTTGCTGACTAGAAATAGCTCCCTAGGTCTATGGATGTTTTTGTGTTAGACCTTAAAGATTATGTCTCCTTTGGATATGAGTGAAGAGAGTAAGCTGTGCAGCCCTACTAGTCATTACAGAAGTGTGACCAGAAGTGGGTTTTGTTTGTTGGGGTTTTTTTCAGCTTAACAAGTATTTAGATAGGGTAAAATTTGTCCATCACCATAGCAAAATTCACTGTAAGATTTCTATCAGAAAAGCTTTCTTTTAAAGGGAGAGGTTGTTGCTCAGAGCTTGCCCAATATTAAGCCTTCAGGCAACTTCTTGAAAGAGGTATGAAAGACTTGCATTCCCATCTACTGCATTTCTATACTAGGCTCAGAAATGTTCACAGGAAAATTCCGTTGGTCTCCTGCTTTAATGTGTTTGTCTTCCAGAGTGTCTGTGAAGAGCTGGAGCTAACGAGTCCTACAAGATCAGCCCTCATCCCCCCTCTCAGCTCTGAAATACTTTGTCTCTCTCTACATATATATATATATCTTTTTTTTTTTTCAAGGGAGGCACTTTTCCAGCTCATTTATGAGCCCAGGTTACAGATCTAACTCTGTTTGTAATGCAGTCCTTGGGCTCTTCAATCAGAACAGGGATATCTGTGTAGCACCCACAGAGATTAACAGAAAAATCCAGCATTTTGGAATTCCCCCTTATTTCTGACTGTGAGAGAGTGACAAAGTTTAACGTTATGAAGCCAGCAAGATAACAGAGCAGGCAGCTGCAAGTGATTTCACTCTTGTCCTTCATCTCCCCTTCCCTCAGATCACTGCATATTTTATCATGTCATAGTTTATATTTCAATCTCTCTGGCTCAAGACTTTGTCTTTATTTGAATTTGCAAAATTCATGGATTTGGGTACCCAAAATCAGGTAAGAAGAGTACAGCTTAGGAAACTTAGAAAAATTGTGTAATGAAAAAGCTTGTCTTTCCCACAGAGTGTCTGCATCAGCTCCCAGCTCCATCCATAAGCAGAAAATAAGAGACTTGTTTTTATCAAACAGACTCTACCATCTTTATTAATCAGCAAGTACAGGTTAATTAAAAAGCTACAGTTTGGGAAATATGTCATTTAGCTACAAGATACAAATCTAGGCCTATGGCCATGGTAGTTATTGATGCTCAGCCACTATAAAAAAATGTAGAGTTTGTTTTCTGATATGCAAAACCTCAAGCAAACATCCCCTTTTTAAATGCTCACCAAAGCTCACAGCATTCTACTATATAGTGTTTTAGTGCAAAAGGAAGTAAAAATATAAAAATACTGAGGCTTGAAGTAAAAAAAAAAGAAACAAAAAACAAACAAAACAATGAAAAAAATCCAAGCAAGCCATGGAGTTAGAGGTGAGTGTCTGCTATAGGTATTCGCCTAAGCTCTACAATCTGGGAGTTAGCCATGCTGCCACCATCCTGGCTGCCATGACAAGATTCGTTATCGCTGACACTGAGACCTGCACCTGAAAGAGCAAAACAAAGAGAAAAGGAAACAGTGAGCATGATATCCAAACAATATCATGTCCTGCTGTGCCTTATTCTGATGACTGAAATCCTTCTCTACCCTATAATGATGTGGAAAGCTTCCTCTTACTAGTCTACAATTCTGAATCTACAGTTTCTTCTTACTAGTCTACAATTCTGAATCCACAGATTACAACGTTATCTGACATAGTTTTGTACCATCCAGATACACTTCTTCATAATTCCCCTGCCAGCCTCTTTATTTATCTCAGTAAATGGTACAATAGCTATTCAGAGGTTGCCTTGAAATCACAAGAGCATAAATCAAGGCCTGGCTTAGGCTGAGTTCATGGTCTGGCTGTTACAGTCTGCTATTTCCAAGGACTTCTTCATGAAGAATTGATTTTTAATGCTACCATTTCCCTGTTAAACTATAATTCCAGCTGTTTTAATAGGATTGTAATTTCAACATGAGAAAAGATGCTGACTAAATATACTTTAAACCCACATTTGGCACAGGCTGGTGCATTGTGTTTTTCTTCTACTGTGAGAGAATATTTGACTTTGGCCCATGGAACTTCCAAAACATCTTTGGAAGAGACTTCAGGGGGCCACCTTCTCCATCCTTTTGTCACAGGGGTTCTGCCAGTTTCCTTACTGTTTTTTAGGGGTTTGGGTGGTTTGGGAGTTTTTTTGTTTGTTCGTTTTTGGTTTTGTTTGTGGAGGGAGATTTGAGTTGATTCGTGTGAAGATAACTAACTCTGCACTAGCTTTTCTGAACTGTGTATTTTTTCAGACCTTTTTCTTCTCCACAGAATGTCAGTTGCAACTATAAACTTTAGTGTGTTTTCAGATCATCTTTTTGAGCTGCAGACTGAATGCCCCCAAACATACGGATGTTTAGGCTTATACTGGTTGAGAACTACACAACTAGGCATGATGATTTCAAGGCAGACTAATTTCAGGCATTATCTGACAGCAATGTCACTTACAAATAAGTAGGGAATTTATTCATTTTGGGCTGAAGTAGGTCTGTAACCACATGCAGTTCAAGGGAGCTTCAAACGAAGGACATTTGGCCCCAAAAAGCCCCAAACAGGCTATGCTGGGAGAGGCATTTTCATGCTAAAAAAAGTACTGTATTGCTGACTTTTCAGTCTTTGGCTTGCCTGGCAAAAGACAAGATTAGGGTTATTTATGTCTTTGGAGTGACCTCATCATTTTCTACGCCCCTTTTACAAAGTTCTTCTGTAGCACTCTTCTTCCTACCACCCACCAAGGAGAAAATAAGTATGGAAAAGGTGGCAGTGGTGGAATGGTTGCTCCTTTGCTGTGAGAAATTAGGCTGCAACCTTCAAGACAGAGGTTATTTCTATATTCAGAGAACCTGAGCAGAAGGTGGGCAGGGCTGGGTGGGCTTTCCTGCAGAGGTATAGAAGAAGTCCTGGTAGGGGCCAAACTCAGACATGAACCCAGCCCTACTGCATCCAGGTGAAAAGTGAGTGTTTCTGCACTGTGATCCTTCTCACACATGGTTTTAGTGTTTGGTTTCAGAGTGAACACAGATTCATTGACACCTCCTAAGTGAGTCCTGTTCTTGGGTTTGAATAACCCAGGCTCTTAAGAGACCAGCAATTACTGTCAAAGTATGGCAAGAGTAAAAAATCCATCAAAGATGTACAATTATAAAGATAAGATTAGGCCCTGAATCATTAAAAGACTTGTTTATATGAGTACAGAACATTATTAAGTCACACTTACTGATTTAAATGTATAAGAATATTTTAACCTTTTCATTGAATCATGGTTCTAATAACTAAGAGCTACTTGAAAGCCCTGGGAAAAAGAGCAATTGCATAACCAAGTGATTTCATTTTTTTTCTTTATCTTTTCTAAAACTGCTTTAGAAAGGAAGTATGATTGCAATAGCAAAGATAAATCAGGCTGCTGTATTTACCTTTTGGGGATGGAAGGACAAAGCAATAACCTTGAGGCAAATAAAATGCTTTGAATAGAGAAACAAACCAATACTTCTAATGTGGCATCATTAACACTGGAATTCACCCAAAGAAGATACACGTTTCAAAATGGGAAAAAATACTTTGCTGAAAATGTTTAAAGTAACATTATATAAATATGACAATCCCAGGTTCAGATTTTAAGGTGAACACTGACTGTTGGGGTTAGAAAGATATTTGTCTATGCTGTAATTAAGAATTACAATTCTTTATTTCATAAAGAGTCTCATGCTGATCACTATAAAAAGATTGGCTACTGGTCTAATATGATATTACACTACCCTGAAATGCCATAAACATGTACATTTGTGCAAAATAAGAGGAGATTTGTTTTGTTACAAAGGTTCTTATCAGAACTTGGTAAACCAGAGATTAGAGGAGGCTACTTTGGGTTTGCAAGAGCCTTGTTCTGCTACTGATGTGAAGACAAACTCTGTAAGAGCTGATCCTTTTTAGGAATGAGATCTGAAATGTAACCAGGATACCAGCTTACCAAACAGTCCTGCAGACTGGGAAGGGTATGACTGTTTACGTGATGGAGTTTCACAGAGGTCACAGCTCTGTCCTGCTCCCAGATCAGAAGAGAATTAAAGCTCCATCAGATCCCAGAAAGGATGTACTTCCCTGAAGAGTGGGATGGTAGCTACTTAGCAGGGATTATTCCTTTCCTCCAGTTTGTCAATAAACTATTTTAAGGAAAAGACACAGGAAAATGAGGCCTTTTCTTCCTTTCTTTTTGGAAAGTCAGAGCTGGTTTGCAAAACCCAGTGAGATCCCTCCAGTGACATCTACTGATTGAAGGTTTTTCTTAGCGCATTCCAAGGGGTCCCTGAACACCAGCCCTGAAACAAGGGCTAAGTTATCATCTGCTTGCTCAGATATATCTCCAACTTTCACTAAAGCATTTCATGGGAGACAGGGTTTATTTAGTAATTACTGCACTCCTATCTCTGTGGAAACATTTTATCTTGTAAACTCTCCCATCTTGCTTTCTGAATCAATCATGGTTTATGCTGAACATCTAAGATGTATTAGATATTATTAACCAACACAAACCCAACTTAATTCTTCTTCAGGGTCTTGACTTTATAGAAATGACACCAACAGACATCCAGATTTCTACAAATAAAGTTCAGAATGGACTAAAACACTTCCTGGTTATCATGCAGTCACATTCAACAGCCAACAGGTAGCAAAATTGTGGGCTATCATAAATGAGAAGTAGAATGAATGCGTAAACTGCCTGCTCTTCCTTTTTTCCCATGAAGTGAGCCCTTCAATACAGAAATGATGCAGGTTGATGAGGCAGGACATGAATCTGGCACTATGCCAGCCACTGCAAGTTATCTGCCCTGTGACAGTCTCCAGCATATTGCACTGAACACCCTTCAGAATGTGAAATTTCAAATGTTTCATCTAGCTCAAGATGTCCTACTAAGGCCATGTCTAGAGTGCTGGGTCCAGTTCTGGGCTACCCAGTTCAAGAGAGACAAGGAACTACTGCAGAGAGTCCAGCAGAGGCTGCCTAGATGCTGAGGGGATTGGAGCATCTTTGGGAAGAGGAAGGGCTGAGTGTCCTAGGGCTGGTTGGCCTGGAGAAGAGCAGACCCAGAGGCGATATGCTCAACGCTGAGCAAGAGCTAAAGGGCAGGGGCAAGAGGCTGGGGCCAGACTCTGTTCAGTGATGCCCTGTGACAAGACAAGGGGCAATGGGCACAAGGCAGAACCCAGGAGGTTCTATCCGAACATAAGGAAAAACATCTTTGCTGTGAGGGTGGCAGAGCCCTGGCCCAGGCTGCCCAGAGAGGTTGTGGAGTCTCCTCCTGTGGAGAGATTCTGAACCCTCCTGGATGTGGGCAACCTGCTGTGGGTAACCCTGCTTGAACAGGCGGCTTGGACTTGGATGATCTCCAGAGGTCCCTCAATCAGTGCTGGGATTCCGAGATTCTGGGATTCTTAGATCAGGCACCTACAGTGGAACCACCAAGGTTTAAAAATGCTGACTTTGGAATCCTGGCTGTATTAGATTGAAAACTATGAACTAGATAGTATAGCATTGTTTTTATACTACCTGAATTTGTGTGGCTTTTATAACTTATACAGTAGATTTTTTTCCAGCTATTCTCCATGTAAAATATTTAGAATCTGCCACATATACCTCTGTATGTATGGCTAGGCTTCGGGAACGAAGATCCAGGGAGGGCTCCACCCACGCTCCTCATCAGCGCCTTTTCCAAGCGCACTGATAAAAAGAGGATAGCAGATAGCAGCCTTGAGCCTGCGCAGTGGATATTCTTTAGGTGAGACACAGCATGTGGAGAGCTGGACCCACCCTTTAGTCCTAAGGGTCATCTGCCAGGGCCTAGCAAGCTTGGACACTGGCAGCGAAGGCCTTAGGACGTAGGTTTTATTAGAGTGTCCTTCTCTTAGATGGAAGGCCTTACAGGGCTAAACGAGCTCCATCTGCCCGGATTTGGAATCAGAGTTGTCCTTCTCCTAGGATGACTGCCAAAAAGCTAATGAGCTCATCCTACCCATCCAAGGATTATAGGAACATGGGTATCACTCCCCACACTTTACCGTGGGCAATGAGTTTAATGCTCTCTCTGCTGTCAGCACAGTTATCGCACCAGGGGCCACAGGAGACCCCAAGTGATTTTCAGACTGTGCCTGCACATATACCTCTATTAAGTGCAAAAATAGACTGAGCCTTGCAGCTGGCTGGCCTTCCAAAAGATTCCCACAGTAAAAGTGATAAGGTGAGCATAGTATATCTTGACTCTATATTTCTGCATGGACATGCACATACTTGACAGAAGCAATTAATTGATAGAAGCAATTAATTGGTAAGGCATTCAGAGGCCACAGCCTCGTGATATAAGAAGTCTAGCTTTTGGATTTCTGGCACCAAACAAAAGATTCTGTGGACAAGTGATGCAAAGCTTGCATAAAACTAGCACAAAAAAAAGCTAAGAAACAGTACACTGTTTTCCACCTACTGTGTTAGAAATGTAGTGGTATTACTTCACCTGACCTAGTCCTTGTTTCAGGTTAATCTGTAATTAGGCTCAGCATTAATGATTAAAGAACCAAGGGCTAAGTGCACAGCTCTGCCACACATTTCTTTAGGAATAAGCCCAAGTCTGCAAACGCACCTGCTTGTGGAGTTCCACTGCAAAACTGCACATTAGTAAACTGCTGCAAGTTAAAGAAGAAAGAGTTGTGCTGTGGGTGATCCTGGCTGCCAGATTAAACCTTGTGGCTACAGACAGTGGGGATAAATTAAACTTCAGGCAGCTCTAGACTACAGAGGGAGAAAGGAGAGATGAAGCACAAAGAGGCATAAAGACATTTCTGCATATTCCTCTGCTAATCAGTGCTGAGCCTCAGCCAGTCTTCAAAGTGGGAACTAATCATTTAGGAGAGCTAAGGCTTAAGTTTGGTTATCGAGGGACAGCTTATGGAACCACAGATAAAGGAAGCTTCTGTTTCTGCTTATCAGAGGTGAAGTTCAAGCAGTAGTAGAGCAAGCTTTTCTATTCTTTCTCTAGACCCAAAAGCCACACCTCAGATCACTCCAGTCTGAGAGTGATCAAATTAGTTAATGTGGTGCAAAGCACTTTTTCTTGCTCTCCCAGGGGCTTATCTGCTAAGATGAGGAATTTTCAGCCTACTGGAATAAAGCCTGATCTAAAAAGGCTTGAGAAACACTACTTAAACCAAATGACAGAGAAGAGCAAGGCAGCAAAACGGCATCTCAACTGCCTGTACGTTTTAGACTGTTTAGAGAAGAGGTGCTGGTCTTCCAGTTGCTGATGACTACTGCTACCTTGGAGCTGGGACTGGTGCTCAAAGGGCACCAAACTGGTGTGGAGTGGCATGGGTAGAGGGAGAAAGAGGAGGAGAGGAAGAAGAGGAAGAGAGAGAGGAGAAGTATCTAACCTGGGCTGTTGTGGTTTCATATAAGTACGAGCAAGAAAGGAAGAAGAAATGTGCTTCCGGGAAAGACATGGAGACAGCCTCCTTTGAGTGCAGCTAGCTTAGCTGGGAATGTTCTCCATACTGGCACCAGTGCTGTTTCATATCTTCATCAATGACACAGACAGCAGGATCAAGTGAGCCCTCAGCAAGTTGGCAGATGGCATCAAGCAGAGTGGGGCAGTTGACATGTCTGAGGGACAGAATGCCATCCAGAGGTACCTGGACAAGCTTGAGAAGTGGACCATGTGAACCTCATGAGGTTCAACAAGGCCAAGTAAAAGGTCCTGCAGCTGGGTCAGGGCAATCCCCAGTATCATAAAAGGCTGGGGGATGAAGGGATGGAGAGCAGTCCTGCAGAGAGAGATTGGGAGGTACTGGTGGATGAAAACCTGGACATGAACTTGCAATGTATTCTCACAGCTCAAAAGCCAACTGTGTCCTGGGCTGCAGCCCCAGCACTTTGGCCAGTAGGCCAAGGGAGTGGTTTGTGCGCCTCTGCTCTTCTTTGCCCTAGGGAGAGTACACCTGTAGTGCTGGGTCCAGCTCTGGAGTCCTCAGTACAGGAGAGACATGGCTCTGTTGGAGCAGGTCTAGAGAAGGCCACAAAACATGATCCAAAGACTGGATCCTCTCTGCTGTGTGGACAGGCAGAGAGTGTTGGGGTTGTTGAGCCTATAGAAGGCAAGGTTCCAGAAAGCACTGAGGTAGCACAGTCAGGTACTACTTCAATCAGTACTCCAAGCAAAAATATTTTTCTCCAGCTGTGGCTTGAACTCACTGCTTTGAATCACATTAATACAAAAAAGCTCATAAGAATAAATGATAATAGGATATTAATCAAGAAGGCAATAATAAAATTTAGGAAAAATAAAAGCTGTTTCTATTAATCAAGAAGGCAATAATAAAATTTAGGAAAAATAAAAGCTGTTTCTAGACCTAACTACTTTAGAAGAACTGAAAACAAATTGAGGATGGAACCTGCATTAAATGCTAAAGTTGTTGTGAACTATATTAACCATGGGTTTTAGCTACTCCTGTTGCCTAGATTGTCCTTCATTAGTTAAGCCTCAGTCTTCCACAGCGCATAGAGTTTACTGCAGAAGATAGGCCAACCGATGTCCACTGTCAACTGGAAAGGACCTTTCAAGGTCATCTAGTCCAACTCCCCTAGAGTCATCAGGGACATCTTCAACTAGATCAGGCTGTTCAGAGCCCCAGACAGCCTGACCTGGAATGGTTCCAGGGATGGGACATCTACCACCTCTCTGGGCAACCTGGGCCATGGTCTCACCACCTTCATTGGAAAAAAATAACCTAAATCTCTTCTCTTTTAGTTTACAATCATCGCCCATTGTCCTGTGGCAACTAACTACAAATTATCTGTTTTCCTTCAAAATATTCAGGAAGGAGTAAAAAAGTAATAGCTCCCTTCTTAGGTAGTTAAAAAAAGGGTTTGTAACCAGAAGCTTATGAAAGTCTTGCCCAAAGTTTTTAGCTGCATCACAAAGTAGAAATAGTCCGCAAAATGTTCAGGAAAATTAATAGGTATAATACAGAATCTGTGACAATCTTCATAAAAATTCCTATTTCTTAGCACTAGGCCAGTTATTAGTCATCCAATTATCTTCATAATTAGACGAGTTTTCTGCAATGGAAATAGGCTTAGGAGATGAAGTATGATGAATATTCTGAATAAAACTACCCCTTCATTAGCACTATTCTGTCTTCCAAGTAGTGTCACTGAATGGAAAAAAGTCCAAAATTATCAGTACCAGAGCAAATAACCTGCTAACATCACCTCTACCTTAATGTTGTCCCTTGCAAGGCTTGGTGGTATTCCAACAGATGTTTCAGGTGACCTCCTACTACCTTTATATTTCACTTTGTACCTAGAGGAAGTGGGCTTGAGTTAGCATCTGCCAGATCTTTTCTGGTGGTGATGTAGTCTATTTGGATTTTTGTAAGGCCTTTGATATGGTCCCTCATGACATCCTCATCTCAAAACTGCAGAGGTATGGGTTTGATGGGTGGACCGTTCGGTGGATAAGGAATTGGCTGGAGGGACGCAACCAGAGAGTTGTGGTTAATGGCTCTATGTCTGGGTGGAGAGCGGTGACTAGTGGTGTCCCTCAGGGCTCGGTTTTGGGACCGGTGCTCTTTAATATTTTCATTATGGGGTATGGAGTGCATCCTCAGCAAATTTGCAGATGACACCAAGCTGATGGGTGTGGTTGACACGCCAGGAGGCCGAGATGCCATTCAGAGGGACCTGGACAGGCTTGAAGAGTGGGCCCAAGAAAACAAAATGAAGTTTAACAAGTCTAAATGTAAGGTCCTGCATCTGGGCAGGAGAAATC
>VWZO01011342.1:17153-37892 GCA_013396975.1 Bucco capensis | reverse complement strand
GTACCTAAAGGGAGATTATAAGACAGAGGGACAGAGAATCTTTAGGAGATCAGAGTGTGATAGGACCAGGGGGAATGGTTTTAAGTTGAAGGAGGGGAGGTTTAGACTGGAGATTGGGAGGTGGTTCTTTACCAGGAGAGTGATTAAGCACTGGAACAGGTTGCCCAGAAAGGTTGTGGCTGCCCCATCCCTGGCAGTGTTCAAGGCCAGGCTGGATGTGGCACTGGGCAACATGGTCTAGTGTTTTGGCATCCCTGCTTGTGGCGGGGGGGTTGGAACTGGATGATCTTTGAGGTCCCTTCCAACCTGGCCATTCTATGATTCTATGATTCTATGAATTGCTGTTGACTTCCAAATACACAAGAGGTGGTTACCAAGAAGACAGATGGGCATGGCAGAAGCATGAGAGATAATAGTCCTGAGCAGGGCCTGGCAGAAGAATGAGAGATACTGGTCCTAAGTTGAAACAGGAGAGGTTCTATCTGGATCTAAGGAAAACATGTTTAATGAGAAGGTAATTAAGCACCAAAACAAGTTGGCCACAAAGAGTGTGGAAAGCTCTCTACAGAAGAAGAAGGAAGGTTTCTCCTGGAGCATTCTATGATTTGTGGGAGGGTTTTGTGCAGGCATGGGTGTGAGGGAAACTCTCATAATCAACAGCTTGATTTATTTATTCTGTGGAGTGACAGCTGTAGGAAACCAGTAAAGTAAGTCCCAGACTTCCATGGCCATCAATAAAAGGACAGAAAACATTTTACACTTGGTAAAATCATATGCAAACCTAGAGGGCCATTCCATAGAAAACCTTCCTTGCACCTTTAACTCTTGTATATCTCTTTATCCTCTAATTCTGCCTGTTCCAGCACACCGTGTTGGCACTAAAGTCTGTCTAAGTTTGGAAACTGAGATAACTCTTCTAATAGCAATGTGAAAGGATACCACAGAGAGTAGGCCATCAAAAACTCTCTTCATGATCTTCTTTTCACACACTGAGAGAAAACCAAGATGCCTGCTGTACCCTGTAATTTAAATTCGTCTTAAAACACAGACACACCAAGGCATAAAATTTAAAGCAAACAAAAAAAAAAAACAACACAAAAAACCCAAACAAAACAAAACAAAAACCAAGACCAGTATACATCATACTTCTCACACAAGTATTTTTATCCATGCCTGAGATACTCTATTCTGAAACTGCAAAACCTGTTTTTTTCCAGGGAGAAGACTCAGATAATGCTATCTGATTTAGGGTTTTAGAAAACAAAAATATCTTTGCAGGATTTCTGGTAAGAGAAATCATTTGAATCCTCTATGTGAACAGTTCTTCAAGTTGTTTCAGGGTATGTTTCATCATGAACAAAAATTTGGTGCACTCTACAGAGGCACTCTGAGTTCCTATTTCAATTTGGGGGAAAAAAACCCATTATTTGATAACTATCATTATCTGACTGCATCACTAATCATGTGACTATATCACTGAAAGTTGTTTCTTTAAAAGAGAGCATTTTAAGTGACAATAAGGCTTGTGAAGAAAGATGGTATCTTTTGTTAGACCAGAAAAAACCTGCGTCCAGAACTCACTCTAATCAGTAGATCACCAAAAAAAACCAACCCCAAACAAAACATCAGACATCAAAAACCCCAGAAATCACACACAAACAGGTGTCTCTGCCAACAGAACAGTTGTCTTTACTCGGATCAGCTTTTGGAACTAGATGTCTAGTCACTGTAGAGACATTTCTTCATTCTGGTTTATGCTTTGGTTGGTTTCACTTTAGGGTTTTTTTTTTCAGTTTATGAGGGTGAGATTTAATCTTCTTCTCTGTCTGAACTATGCTAATTGACTCCTGGCAACCAGTCCTAGAAAGTCCTTTGCTGGTCAGTTTAGTAGTCAGACTGTCCTTCTGTCAATGGCTACTCCTGGTGGCCATGTCTTGGCTGATGCTTGTGCACTTTCATGCCTTGTCTGACTTCTTGTGAACTTCCCTGCAGTTTTCATCAATTTACTGGAATTTCTTATGTTGCAAACTTCTCTTTTCTCCTGTAGTTTTCCATCACTGGCCAGCTAAAGCCTGCTGTGGATTAATGCTGATTTGCATAACATTTGCCTATTTGCTTTGGGGAAAATTACTGGTCTGATTAACCCAGATAATTTGCATGTTTGGCCATGTCTAAGTAGCTGGTATCTACATAGCAAAAGATGACTCACAGTCCTAAAGGAATCACACTCAGGAAATTATAATCAGGATAATCAAGCCCATTGTACAATGCAAGCTATACACTAGATATTGCCATCTTTCCTAATCATTTTTGGAAGAAGGTTACCCATAGAACTGAATATTCATAAGCACAATAGTATTAATAATGCCAACCAAGTGAGACACATAAAAAATATACAATGCTCTATTTCCTTCTGCAAGTTTCCTTGCCTTCAGTGACAGAAGTTGCAGGCACAACATTTTTGTGCATGTCTAGATATCTAAAAGCAGACTTCAATGTACATTTTATGTTTCCTTATCTTCTTCAACCATATTTTTCTTTGAGAACAGCTTGAAGATCTTTTATGGGTGTCACCATGACAGAAGTGTCATCTTAGTCACATGATACCACATCCTCAGCCATCACTTACCATATCCCACTCACAGGTCTCCAGAAATATTAACCTTTGAAATGTAAGGTCTTTCTGTTTAAATCTAAGTCTTTTTTCCTAGCATTCAAAGTAACTGTTGTAAAACTCATTTCCTTAGTAGTCCAACCCTGCCAAGTGGTGGGTGATTACACTTAATAACTCAACTTTGGTCCTGTGTACCATCAAGGTTTGACTGTTTATTTGCTGTTAAGCACCAGTTTGGATGAAGCTGTTACAAATCTTATCAAACATCATCTGTCTTATCGCAGTTTCTGTTGGGAACATTTACTGCTTATCCACACTTTTTCTCCTAAGATATTTACACTCTGTTTTGCTCCATAGGAAAAGATTTGTGTCAGTTACAGCTGAAGTTCAAAAGCGAATGACAGGAATAAATGCCATTAAGGACTGCAAAGTTCATATCCATCTTGGTAGGCAACATCATAAGATCTTGAACCAACCAACTACCACATACACATGCACATACATGCGCCATAAAAAAAGGAATGAAGAACAGTAGTAACTCTTTATCACTAAATTAAGAATGTATTTTCAAATTCGCGCTAAGATAAGAGTTATTTCAAGCGCTTGTAAAGTTGTGGTTCCACAGATAAACAGATTATGGGTATATTCTCCAATCATAAAAACCCTGTTCTTCCAGCATTATGAATATATTTACCTAATACTAATGTAACACCTGAAACTTAGTCTAAACTGCCAATTTTTTCCCTATGCAGAGCCAGCTGTGCCAAGACCATGCTGAATCTTGCAAGTTCCACCCAAAGCCAAAGCCATAAATTCCTTTCTGGCAAACCGCATTCAGCTCAGATTTAGTCTAAACTTGGCTCAGGCTTACTTGAAAGGTTCCCAAACTTTGGCAAATCTTTAAAAAGCAGATTTGCTTGGATACTCAGGATTCACTATAAATATTTTGCATAGCACACTTGCAACTACTCCCACACAACAGCCCATTTTTACCACCAAAATTCAGCCCTGCAAGTGGGGAGAAAGATTCAGGTTTTGGGGTTTGGTTTTTGTTTTGGAGTTTTTTTTGCTGTTGTTTGTTTTAAAAGGATAGATAAAAATTTTAAAGGAGAGGTGTTCAGATTGAGGATGCACTGAAAATATACATTCTTAGCCAAACTTCCCAGATGTACAGGTTAGGCTAGAATAAGTTTCTGCTATTTCCTTCTGATGTAGTCATCCCAGAAATATCAAGGAAGTCTATTTTTTTATTTCAGCTTAGCTGAGAAAAAAACCCAAAACACTGAAACAAAGACCAAAGGTACAAAGAGTGAGATAGGCATGAGGGAGTCAACATGCAGTTCACCCCTGCAGATTTGGCTGCTCACTCTCTTGTTGCAGAACTCCATGAAATTCACTTAAATCACATCAATCATATGCGATTGCAGGAGACTGAGAATAGCCAAGAGCAGACACAGCAGACCTGCACCCCATTGTCCCCATCTCTACCCCATTTCTCTGCCTATGGTTCTTTTCACAGAATTCCAGCATGGTGGGGGCTGCAGGGACCTCTGGGGATCATTTAGTCCAACTTCCCCTCATAAAGCAGGGCCATCCACAGCAGGTGGCCCAGAACTACATCTAGGAGAGTTTGGTCTTTCTAGAGAAAGAGACTCCATAACCTCTCTGGGCAGCCTGGTCCAGGGCTCTGCCACCCTCACAGCAAAGTTCTTCCTCATGTTTCCATAGAACTTCCTGGGTTCCAGTTTGTGCCCATTGCCCCTTGTCCTCTCACTGGGCACCACTGAGCAGAGTCTGGGCCCAGCCTCTTGCCCCATGTACCCTTGAGCTCTTGCTCAGCATTGAGCAGATCCCCTCTGGCTCTGCTCTTCTCCAGGCTAACCAGCCCCAGGGCTCTCAGCCTTTCCTCCTCCCAGAGATGCTCCAGTCCCCTCGGCATGTTAGGTGCCTCTGTTGGACTCTCTCTAGTAGCTCCATGTCCCTTTTGAACTGGGAGCCCAGAACTGGACCCAGTACTCCAGATGTGGCCTAACTACGGCAGAATAAAGGGGGAGGAGAATCTCCCTCAACCTGCTGGTCACCGTCTTCTTCATACACCCCAGGAGACCACTGGCGTTCTTGGTCGTGAGTGCCCCCCTCTGCCTTTTTAATTTTTATTTCCTGCAAGGCAGCAGAAATCAAGGACAGCATCCCTTGAAGTTCAATTTTGCATTAGGTTCTTCTTGTGCTTTGTCCTGTGTGGACGACCACTCTGGTAGCACAAAGCAGCCTGTTCACATACCACTGAAAACAGACTATGTTTCCACTGATGAACCTCACAGTAGGAAAAAAAAAACCACAAACAAACAAAACAGGAAGACCAAACACTATAAGGTTATTCCTCACATATTTTTCAACTGCTTTGACTGTAACAACCTAGAAAATATCAGAGGTTATATATTTTGTAGGTGTTTACCCACATACTTTCTAAGATAAACATTTCTAACCCTGCGTTTCATCTCACACCTTACAATTTTAGCTTACCACTCTTCTAATTTATTTCTCAAACAAACAAGAAATGGTGGATGAAAAAGCCTTTGCCACCTCTGACCCTAGGTGAAGAGATCTCCTGGCTGAGCACGTCAGAGCAGTTAATTCTCTGGCTATACCTCAAAGCAAGCTGAAAATAGCACAGGAAAGCAATACTCAGAGGGAAGCCAGCAGGTGAAGAAACTACATTTGGAGGCCACAGAAATTAATATTACTAAATACAAGTCAATCTTCCCCATATAAAAAGTCAAGGATTTTAGAAAGTGCTACTCCTGCAGCATTAATTGGTTTTGGTTTTGTTTTTTGTTAAAGCACTAATTTCTGCTTATGCGTATTAATGACAAACACACAGAGTTCAAAGAAACAGGGAACTAAAAGTCAGCTAACTTAGTGTTTATTGCTGAACTTTCACTTGCTATTGCAGGAAATCTCAAAATGAAAAGCTAGAGGTAGGAGTTACTGTTGTAACAATATTTTTCCACCTTTTGATTGACTCAGTGTCATTATAATCTCTCTTATGCCTGCTGTTATCTATTTCTCATTATTCTGTGAGATCTGACTGAGAAATTGGACAGACCAGGTATTTAGCAGTACCATAAAAAGTAAAACTGTAACTGGTGCAACTTCAGAAGCCATAAAAGCAAGAAAACTCAAAAAACTCTGGCTTGGAGGGAACTCGAGGGTCGTGGATTACTGGCATTTTTTCTCCCCCATACCTGTTTCTTGGGTGTTTTAGGGCAAGACTGGTGGGGATAAGGTGTTTGTATATTCCAGAACTTTTGGTGATGCTACGGCCAGTTAGCTGTAAGGAACCAAATAAAGTCTCACCACCTTCAACCTCCCCTTGGTTAAAACTGAACCCAGTAATTATTTTTCACTTAGTTTTTATGTGCAGAATAACAGTTACTAGAAGAAGTAGTTATTTTTGCTGGAGAGGTCTGTTGTCCTAGAAGTCTTGTTGAGCAAGCTCTGCTCTTGAATGATGTTCATAAGAACCTGTCAGCATTTTACACCCCCTACTCCCCTTGATTTTAATGAAAATTACTGCAGATATTTATTGCTTTTCCACAGCTTCAGAGACAGCAGAAGGCAAGTCTTATTTATAAAGCAGGAAGTAAACACTATTTTGGTTACGGATGCTCCTCAAAGAAAAGGGAGATGTAAGCATAAAGGAGGACAAGGACTAGATGTCCTTCCATATCTGACAAGTAGGTGAAAAAGAGTAGGTGGAGGTATAATAATATATATTTGGCTCTGGCATTGAAAAATTTTCTGGCTTGACATAATGATCTGATTTTCCTCCCCCGCCCCATCCCTGCCCCCAGTTTGTGCAAGAAAAGAAAGCTCTGGATGATTAAACAGTGCCTCAAGAGTTAAGGAGATCTATTCTCCTAGGGAATGTTACTCCAAGCAAACTCACATTAAATATGGATATGATGTCAGCCTTGTATTAGAAACTTTTGTTTTGAGGGTTTGGGTGGGTTTTTTTGTTTTGTTTTGTTTTAGAAATGGCAGCTCTAAAGCTTTGTAGAATTTGCATTTGTGGGTTACAACTCTTTGTTATTTAATGGAAAAAAATGGCACAAAAAATTTATATCAGACTCAGACAGAAGTATCACTACTAAGCAGTGGACAACAAAAAAACCCAAACCAAAACAAAAAGAAACAACCTAAAAAAAGGAAATTTACAGAAAATAGAAACGGAATGAAACAAACATTGAGATTGAGGCAGTTCACTGGCTAACTCTAAAATGGGACCACTCTGCCCTTCTGAGACAAGAACAACACTTAGAGAGTAACAGCCTTTTAGTATTTAGTTACTTCCCTACGATTCTCCTTATAAAAACCTAAATTGCTTGCTGATACCAAAGGAGACACACACACACATATATATATACACAGAAGTATTTAAAACATAAGCAATTAGAACATTGATTTTCATGCCTTGGTATCTGTATTGGACTTTGGAGGGATGCAACTCTACCCATTGTCAGCAGCAGATAGCATCAGTCATGAAATAGATGTCCAACTCTTGGTTCTTCTTGTGCTTTGAAAACAAGTCGTCACTTTCCCTCTTGGAAATTCTATCTAGTGGATTAATGCCAGTAGTGACCTAAGATATGTTTGCAGCACTTAAACAGAAGAATTTGGATGTGACCTGCTCTGTGACCCATTCCTGCCTATCTGTGGAGCATTTCTTAAGAGGAAAAAATGCTAGGAGCTGCTGAAGGATGGGCTTTCATGTTATTTTTCAAAGCAATAAGCTCCTCAGCTGTTGTTTTGGGTTTCATTTTAGCTTCATATTTTCCCTATTACTTAGCATGGAAATATGTCCTTTTGAGGTCTCCCTCTTTGTGTGAGGGCTGCAGATCATGCTCTATTCTTTTCCAGCACCCTTGTAGGGCAGTAACTGCTGGCTATGCAGGATCGTTTTCTCATTGCAAAACCACCCAAAGTGTTTGACAGAGCTGTCTTGGCTGCACAGAGAAGTCCTATGTAACGCAAACACAGACAGCTGCCAACTCCAGAGCTCCATGGTGGGTCAAGAAGAGAGGAGATGAAAGAAAGAAGTCCTTCACTGTTTTTTTTTCTTCTCTAGTGTTTCTTGACTTCTTCTCCTTTGCACTCTCCCATCCCCAATCCCAGCAGAGCAGTCACCAGTTCTGCCATTATCCGTCCTCCAGTCAGTGCTGGCAGAAAGACTTCTAGCCTTATTTTTCCCTGCCTACACCATCACAGGCAGTGCTGGCTCTGCCTGCTGACCAGGGCAAGCATGTGGAGGTGAGCTCCACCAATCTGGAGGTACTTATGTGCCAGACCAGATCAGGAACATTGACCTAATTAGGCTTCCACCTTCAGACTAGGCATGTGCAGGTATTTGTAACAGCATTTTTGCTCCTTGCAGAGGTTAGGGCAGAAGTTAGCAGAGAAATTAGCAAAAGAGATGGGCTGATAAGCAAGTAATGAAAAGCCTGCTGAGAGGTGAAAGCAATATCCTGAGGGAACTAGTAGGAAATTTCAAAGCGAGACAGGGAAACCTTTCCAGGCAGGTGGATTTTAAGGCATTTCTATGTTAAGCAGTTAAAACATAAAGCCTATAATACTCAGCTCTATAGGTGAGTACTGGAAGTCTCATCGCTTGGTGTGGCAGTACCTTTTCTCATCATTAATAATTATAGTAATTCATTTAATTTGAGGAATGTAGAACTCAATAGGATGACGTTCACTACTCCATTTCAGCAATGGTGGAAATGGTAACAACCTGAGTGTGCTTCTGCTTTCTTTGCTCCTACACTGGGCATGGTGCCTCCACCACCAGCACTGGGATGGTGGTTCTTGCTACAGGCTCACTCAGAGAACTTCAGTGTAAAATAATACAATGAGACCCCTAAAACTGGGCAAGCCAGTTTCCCCTGAATGCTCTCCATGAAGAAACATAGCCTCTGCTCTCCACATACCTACCTTCTGCCTCACTGTCACTTCATGCTTCTCCTTAGGAATCCTTCAAAGCTATAAATACCTTGTGAGGGTTTTATTAAGGTGGGGTCTGAATTGTCTAAGACATAACAAGTGTTTTCTGGGTAACACAAGTATACATTAATTTGTGTTTACCCACAAATTATGTGTTTAACCATATTTATCTATCACTATATATGTAAAACTATATAACTATATACCTATAAATTAAATTTAATGTAGATAAACTACACACAGGCACAATTGTTCACAGTGAGCAAGTAAGGCAAGTTTTCAGATACAGATGGACTTCTACTCTAGATGTTAGGTAACTTTGCTCCACACACACCTACCTCTGAACCTCCTTCAGATACAGAGTTACTCAAAGCATACGTATCCACTTGTAACTGCACTCACCCCTTAGCTTCATCTGTAATGAATTACTAGATGTAAAATCACATTCCTGGATGTAAAATTACTTGCAAAGATGACAATATGTTTTTTCCCCCTCCATTAAAAAGTATAAACATACAATGAAGATCAGTATGAATGAGCAGCATCAATACAAATTTGCCAGTATGAAATAAGGCAGCAAAATGCATTTACTTTGAGTCATACTGTAACTAAATGTTGTCTTTAGTGCATAAATGGAATGGAGGGCAAGCTGAATCTCTTAATTTGAAAGGAAAATGCACCCTAGAGTTGTAAAAGGGTTAGCTGATGTAGTCACAAAGCCACTCTCAATAATATTTGAGAAGTCCTGGCAGTCAGGTGAAGTTCCTAGTGACTGGAAGAAAGGACATGTTACACCCATTTTCAAAAAGGGTGTAAAGGAGGACCCTGGGAACTACCAACCTGTTAGCCTCACCTCTGTGCCTGGGAAAATCATGGAGCAGATTCTCCTAGAAGGTCTGATAAGGCACATGGAGGAGAGGGAGGTGATCAGAGGCAGTCAGCATGGCTTTACTAAGGGCAGATCCTCTTTGACAAACCTAGTGGCCTTCTACGATACTGTGACTACCTCAGTGGACAAGGGACGACCTGTGGATGTGATCTATCTGGACTTCTGCAAGGCCTTTGACATGGTCCCCCACAACATTCTACTGGCCAAGTTAGAGAGCTATGGATTTGATGGGTGGACTNAGAGGTGATTCTGCCACTTTGCTCTGCTCTGGTGAGGCCTCATCTGGAATACAGTTCTGGAGCCCTCAATACAGAAAGGACATGGACCTGATGGAGTAGGTCCAGAGGAGGTCCACGAAAATTATCAGAGGGCTGGAACACCTCTCCTATGAAGACAGGCTGAGGGAGCTGGAATTGTTCAGCCTGGAGAAGAGAGGGCTTCGGGGGGACCTACTAGTGACCTTCCAGTACTTAAAGGGAACTTACAAGAAGGCTGGAGAGGGCCTGTTTGCAAAGGCCTGTAGTGAAAGGACAAGGGGCAATGGTTTTAAATTGGAGAGGAGTAGATTTAGACTGGATATTAGGAAAAAGTTCCTCACCATGAGGGTGGTGAAACACTGGAACAGGTTGCCCAGGGAGGTGGTTGAGGCCCCATCCCTGGAGGTATTTAAGGTGAGGCTTGACAGGGCTCTGGGCAACCTGATCTAGTTGGCGATGTCCCTGCCCACTGAGGGGGCGTTGGAGTAGATGACCTCCAGAGGTAGCTTCCAACCCAAACCATTCTATGATTCTATGAATCTATGAATCTAGAAGGAAAATGAAAAGAAGTACCAGTAGCCGAAATCTTACCAAATTTTGCTGAAAGCAACAGAAAAGGAATTAGAGATTACAGTTTTATCTCACCTATAAGGATCACACATATACCACTTAAGCTTGTATAAAAATAAAATGAAGTTGCTAGTCAAAAAGCACTGAATGGTTGGTAATACATTGGCCTCTACAAGAATGTCACCTGGACAAGGGATTTTTATGCTTGGCATATGGACTCTTAGCAATAGTAATCATTAATGACTATTAATTCTGAGATAATTGTCAGAATCTGTTCCAAGGATCTACTTAAGCATAGTTTCTAAGAGTTGAAAAATCATTACTATATGGTATAGACATGACTATTACAATTTGGAGATGTTAGTATGAGCAGTATTTGTGGGATGGCTGCTGTGATAATTACAGTCCAACCTGTGTGACCTTCACAGGCTCTGTTGCAACAAAGCACTTTAAAAAGTGCTTGTTAATTAGTAAACCTTAATCATACTCATGAAAGTGAAGTTTTAATACAAAACAAAATTTAAGACAAAACAAACCAGAATGCAACTGAACGACCAACCCAGAGGCCACTAAGGATGAGGGTACATGGTGCCATCGCACTGTAATATTGTCATTGGCTTTATGTCCATTTAGAATTATCTGTGTTTTAACACTAGCCCAGGTTGCCCAGAGAGGTGGTAGATCTCTGGAACCATTCCAGGTCAGGTTGGCTGGGCTCTGAGCAAGGTGCTCTAATTGCAGATGTCCCTGCTCACTGCAGGAGGGTTGCACTAGATAACCTTGAAAGGCCCCTTCCAAGCCAAAGTGGTTTATGATTCTATACCACCTAGCAGATGCACTTCAAGTGGCAGCTCAAAGGTGTACTTGCAATTTAAGAATGCAGTGATATTTTTTGTGTAAAGAAAATAAATTAATATCTCTACACCTTTTTTAAGTATCTGTGGAATGTGCTAAAAGGAAGATTTCACTTTCAGTGAATGAAAAGACTTTTCCTATGTTCTTGTTAGGTCATCGAAATCAAGATTTTGCCCAGTTTGCTAATGAAAGGATCCCATAGGACATGATTTGAGCATGATTTCACAATTCACAAAGAGAAGATGCAGCAACCTTTCAGAATGCTTTTTTTTTCTGGGTTTATTTTTGCCTTCCTGTTGCCTTCCTGAGGTCAGCAAGGGATAGCAATGAAGAGAGAAGTGAATGAAAAGAGAAGTGAAGATAGAGACCTATGAAATTGAGATCTGGTGATGAGGTTACTCAGTGAGATAGAATGAAGTATCCTACAAGACACACCTCAACCCCATACTGCAAGACTTTTCCACCCTCCACACAAAGTCCTTGAGTATTGACATGACGACTAATTCTTCTTTTTATCAAAAATAATGACTGAACCATTTAACACCTCCTTAAACACTTTTTTCTTGAAAAGCTGCAGTATGCAGAATAACTCAGCTTTTATGTGAAATAAGTACTTCATTATGTTCTTCTGGTCCATGCTTGGCATTTTAGCTATTACAGATAACTTCTACACACTCTTTGCCAGTCAAAAGGAGGGTGGCAAGCTGAAGCAACCCAAAAAGAGATGTTTCCAGGAAGAGGAGGCTCTTTAATTAAATTATATTGAAAATCATTCATCCCACAGCTCCTTCTAGCCTCCTTCTACTACAGGGATTTAATGAACTAGTAGCATTAAATTTGGTTTCCATTTAGAAAACACAATCCATTCTAAAAATAAAATGCTTGTGGCAATGCAGACTAAGAGATTGGCAGTAATATGGTTTAATAAACTGAGCACAAACTTGAAATGGAGGAACCAGTAAATTTGCTTCCTCTATTAGCAAGAGTCTTGGCCTGACATAAGTCATTTATCTTCCCATGGCTTTTATTCCAGCCATCTATAAAACAGAGGTGATAATTTCCATCTCAGAAAGCTACTCTGTAGATTGGCAGCCTCTTAATTCATGCTGCTGCAGAGCAGACTACTTAGAGGCCAGGTGAACTACAAAAAAAGACACTAAAAATAATTTACTTTGTTTTTCACATATTATGTCAATGTATCCTATTGTGGCAATTTCCACAAGCAGAAAATGGCTAATTGTGAGTGCCTTGAAATTTCTTTAAAGCATACATGCTGCATTTCCCAAGCTTGCAATTTTCTGTATTTTCAAATTTCTTTATGTTTGTCTAAACACACCAGGTAAGATTTGTGGTTTTCTACAGATATATTTTCTGAGAGGTAAAACTATCAAAATTTTTGTTACTTTAACTAGTTCTAAAACTTTGTAGGGGCTACATTAAAGATACTTTCTCAGCTGGTTTTAATGTGTCCTACAGGAAAGTAAGACAGCTACATTGGTTTTCAAGGGATTAGGATAATAAAATTCAGCACACATGGCTAAACCTTGGATAAATTACTTTTGACAACTATCATTCTGTATACTGCTAGATACTTACTACCAGTTCTACACTGGTTCTTAGGAAAAACTTCAAGTCATCCAAGAATCTCATCATGACTCCATGGCCTGACTACATCTTTTATTACTGTAGTCTATGTCACAAACATCTTCACTGTGCTTATTAGCAAGACAAGCCTTTGTGGACAAAAGTGATTTGTTTCTCCTTCTTAGGTTTCCTATTTCTTAGTGGAAAATGAAAAAAAAAAAAGTTCTTAGATATGCAAAGAAATGTTCTGAATGGGTGCTAGGACACTGTGTTCTCAATATATGTGATGTCTAGACAGTATTTTAAAATCTATGCAGAAGAGGACAAAGAAGCAGGTGCATAAGAAAAGGGGTTTCTTTGGGACTGATTTCCTCTAGCTGAAGGCCTGTAGTTAGTGATGTTCCCCAGGGGTCAGTACTGGCTCCAGTCTTGCTCAGTATCTTCATCATTAACCTGGGAGACAGGATGACATGGACCTTTTAGCAACAGCTAAAGGGTGGGAGCAAGAGGCTGGGGCCAGACTTTGCTCAGTGGTGCCCAGTGACAGGACAAGGGGTAACAGACACAAATTAGAATCCAAGAGGTTCCGTCTGAAAAGAAGGAAGAACTTCTTTGCTGTGAGGCTGCCCAGAGCTCTGCCCCAGGCTGCTCAGGGAGGTTATGGAGTCTCCTGTGGAGAGAGTCCAGACCTACCTGGAGGTGATCCTGAGCAATCTGCTGTTGAAGAACCTGCTCTGTGAAAGTAATTACTATTTAATAAAATGTCACACTATAAGGAGCCTAAATGCTCCACTAACTGAAACCAATGAGAAAGCAGGAACCTCACACACGTCTGGTGAAGCATCCTCTGGATTCACATTTCTCCCTTTAACTATCACATAAAAAGCCTTTGGCAACCAGTGTACTAATTTAGGTGCCTAGAAATGGGGAGGGTGACTAACCCTTTTTTGCTCACTGACAGAAATGAAATGATAGAGTTTAAGACAGACCTATAAGCATGTATTACTTTTATGAAGCTAAAGTTTCTGTCACAACAGTTGGCCTATTCAGGTAATAATAGGGAGTGAAACAAAAGCTAGTGTGAAAATGACAAAGCCTTGCGGGAAAGCAGCAGTCTTCATGGTGAGAATCACTGGTTTTCTGCCATCTCTCAGAAGTCAGGAATGAGATAAAGGTCCTGCAAGAGCTGCTGGCTCCACTACACTTGGGAAGGAATTATTCTGCCCATTAAAATGCCAATTTTCTCTTTCCTCAAAATACCAATCCTAGAGGGTGCTGGGGCATAATAAATAGTGAACTTTCAAAATAGTCTTCTAGGTATGCTAAGTATCTGAGCATATTTTAGTATCAGTGTGGCATTTCTCAGTCTGCTTTCCTGTTACACATCTTTTGAAGCACAACAACAACATAAGGAAGTCTCCTGTAGTTCATGTTTTATTTATACTCACATAAGCAGCGAGAAAATAAGATGATAACCCTCTCCAAACTATGTCTTCTACTCAACCTCCTTTAAGAAGACATTCAAAGAGCAAAGGAAAAATACTAGTGTGGTTCCCAATTTTGCAGTTGAGGATCTAACATAACTTTGTCACTAAAACCTTTTGTAACTCTGTTGTAGCAGCAAAACAACAAATAATCAGCTGACAGTACAAGCTGATTTGGTGCTTTTTAAATCCAGTTGACCTTTGTCAAGGCAAAGGCAAAAGAGCAACACTTGACATTTTGCTCAAACTAAAGAACAACATGATTTAGCAAGTTTCATCCAACTGTGGTTAGCTCCAGACTCACAACTGCTCAACTCTTTCCAGACACAAATGATTTGCAGTCCTCACATGCATTAGAAAGCTTCTGAGAGAGTTGCTACTAAGTGGTTATATTCAGATCTCACATTTAACTGTCGACATGTTCCCCTTTGGAGAGAAAAAAAAAATCACAAAAAAATCAGTACGAAAAGAAAACATTGGCAGCATTACACTGAAATACTTTCAAACACACTGACTCTGGAATGAAAATATGACAGTGCAGTTAACATGTTCCTGAAATTCATGGTCCTTTTGTTAGCAGAAGGAAATGCTATCAGATCACAGCCACTTTCTGTGTTTCTGAGCAGGTTTGATGTGTAACTGCCCACACAAATCACAGCTGGCAGATGCAGTCAAAGTCAAATCAACTTTGATAGTGATGCTCAGTGCCTTCTTTATGCCCTCACAGCACCATGACTCCTGAGCAGAACTGAGATGTTGGAACTCAGAAAGTTGTTCTGTGTTCCTCCAAAAGGATTGAACTCTCCAAAAAATGCCTGCTGAGAGATAGGAGACATTATTTTGTGTGCTGCATAACATGAAGGTGATAGTACAGCTGCTGGATCAAGGCCAGCATGCATGCAGACAATAGATGATTGCTGTTGTGAACTACTCCCAGGCTTCTGAAATAAGGTTTTCAAACCCCAAATCAACACTAATATATTTTTTTCTACTCCTTCTATGCACAGAATTCACCTCTTGGGCCAATGGGCTCGGAAATGTCCACAGGCTCCCAAATAATGTGTCAGCTGTACCTTGTACAATGGCAGTCACATTGCTCTTGGGTACAAAATCAGTATTACATTTGCTTCTTTCAAGCTGGTGATTTGCATTTGTCCGAAGATAAAGCAATACACCCATCTCAGTTTATACTTCTCATCAACCTATAGAAGAAATTCTTTCATTATTAGTATCTTGGTGCATAATTCTGCACTTAGTGTTGTTAGATCTCATGTAAACCCTTTTCTAAGTAATTCCACAGATTAAAAATCACCCATTTCATTCTGGAGGATACATCAGTCCTCTGAATCACCAAAAACCCCTGAATTCGTGTAATCACATAGCTGTACTGGCATTTTTTATGCCATGGCCTTAATGAAAATGCAAGTGAAAATTAGCAATGAGATGTAATGTTATTATTTTTCCCATTTTATTTTTACTGTATTTTTCTCTTTGCTCTCACTTCTTCAATTTTGTTGTGTCACTGTATCAAAAACCTCCATAAGATTCATTCTATTTCCTTTGTCTGGATTAGCAGCAATATTTTGGACTAGTATGCTTGATTTCATTACAGCAAATCTAGACTTTATTTTACTTTTAATTATCTGATCTTTAATTGCAAAGCTGATGTCTAACTAACACTCCTGGCTGACAAGATCAAAATATATTTAGTATGTAACTGAACCTATGCTGGGGTACAAAAAGTGTTTTGCTGATGCTTTCCTTACTATATTCCGAAATGCTTTTGGGTCAAAAGCAAACTGTATTTTCATATCTAGTCATTGTTTCTTTTGGTAAACTACCTCCCCTTTAGTCCTCATATGAATTCCTGAAGTCCACAGCAATGCTCCTTTAAATAGACACTTCTATAAAGAATCCATTTAGGACTTTCTTTTCAGCTCATTCTGTCCTAGTTTGAGCAACTTCTAATTCATTATTTCCTGGGCTAGCAAAATCATTACCACTTTTACTTATAGAATCGTTCTGTCCTCACTGGAAAAAAAAATATTTTGCAGGTAGAATAATACAAGATTTGGTTTTATAAAAGTACTATAAGAAAAATTTGCCAGGGATAGTCCCACCGATGGTTTCAAGATGGTTATAACTCTCTCTTGACCATGATTCAGGAGAATTTCACTAGGTGAGAAAAATTTTTAACTGCTTTAATTTTTTAAAGCTTTGAACTCCTACTTAACTCATACTGGTTGTTGTATGCAATAACCTTCCTACCTACAGTAGAGAAGTTTCCTCATGCACTAGTCCATAAGGGCAACATGCTTAAATGACTGGATTTTTACAGATTCACAGATTCCAACGCCCCTGCAAGAGCAGGATGAATGAAACATTAGCTTATCGTGAATAGGTTGAGAGATAAAGGCAGCAATTCCATTCACTCATTCTGCAGTGGTTAGTTGGATGCCATTAACGCTCTACACAAAAATAAGTAATGATTATTTATTTTTAGCATGAGTTTTAGGGGTCCCCCAAAACAAGGTCTCGTTTATATTAATTGTGAAAAAAAGGAGAAAATATCCTTCTTATACTGATGAAACTTCAGGCTTATACAACATAAAGGGTTCTTGGGTAGGAAATGTGTGGGTGGAGGAAAAAGGAATGATTCTTTTCCTAGAGGCTATTAAAACTTCCCATGCATTTATTTCACAGAATCCTTCAGAACAGCCTCCATGACATCCTGATCTCAAGGATGAAGGTATATATGCATGGAGAACACTCCACAGTGCTGAAACATGAGAAACTGAACCCAGGTCTCCAAACATATTACTGAGCATGGCTAATATTTTAACTAAACTTTCATGGAATTACAGAATGTTAGTGGTTGGAAGGGACCTCTGGAGATCATCTAGTCCAACCCCTACTGCAAAAGCAGGTTCACCTAGAGCAGGTTGCACAGGATGGTGTCCAGGTGGGCTTTGGAAGTCTCCAGAGATGGAGGCTCCACCATCCGTCTATATAATTTCCAGCTATTTGAATTTTCTCATTAGCTCTGTAATACCTGAGGTTTCCTAAAAACTCTTGACCTCTGTGCCATGTTGCTGGTGTTGTTTGTCTATCTCAGTGAATGGGTTGAGCTTCTGTCTTGGGTTTTGGCTGAGATGGAGTTAATGTCCCCACACAGTTTTCAGAAACGCTGTGCCTCAGATTGAAGATAACATGTGATGTTGTGACTGCTGCAAGGCACCCCAAGGTGATGGGGTGGATAAGATCCTGGGAGGGCACATAATCGAGACAGCTGATCAAAACTGACCAAAGAGCTATTCCATACCATATGACATCAGCTCAGGGATTAAGGGCAGAGCAGGGGGAAGGAAAGGGGTGGGAAGAAGATGTCTGCCCCCCAAGCAACCACTACGCGTTCCAGAGCCCTGCTTCCTGGGAAAGGGCCAGACATCGCCTGTTATGGGAAGTAGAGACTAAAGCTCAATTTTGCTTTGCTTTGCTTCACGTGCGCGGCCTTTCCTTTCTTTATTTTGCTTATTAAACTGCCTTTACCAAAACCCATGGGCTGTTTCCATCTCTCTCTCTCTCTCTCTCTCTCTCTCTTGTCGTGCCGTGGGAGATGTGGGGCGAGAACGTGATAGAGAAACTTGGTGGGTACCTGGCGCTCAGCCCAGGTCAACCCACCACAGCTTCCCACACATAAAATTGTAGAACCACAGGAAAACTGGCTGGATGGGACCCCTGAAGGTCATGTAGTCCACTCGGAGAGCCAGACCACTGATCAAGTCAGCATTGCTTTTAGTTGAACTTTAGAATCCTACAACCATGGAGACCTAAAACCTCTCTAGGCAACAGTTCCATTTCCTCCTTATTGAATTATTTTTCGTAATGTTCAGTTTGAACCTCCCCTGCCACAATTCTGAGGCCACGTGCCCTTGTTCTACTTAGGGACATGGTTTAGCGGCATGTTAGTGATAGGTAAGGTTGCACTTGATGATCTTAGAGGTCTCTTCCAGCCTTTGTGATTCTGTGATTCTCTGTTGTTATTACCTGGCACTATCAAGAGAATAGAGGAGAAGAGATTGACATCCTCATGTTTTTTAAATACCTTTCAAACATTTGCAGTTACATTTCCATGTTACATGTTCTCCTCATCTGACTAACTAAACCTAGCTCCTTCAGTCACTGTTCACAGAATACGTGCTCCAGGCCTCTGACCACTGTGGTAGTCCTCCCTTGGACCCTCAGCAGCTTCTCCACACACCTTGTGAACTGAAGACTCTAAAACTGGATGGAGCATTCTAAGTCTTGTTTCACTAGCTCTGAGCAGATAGGCATGATAACTCAATCCATTGGCCAAATTCCTTCTCATGCAGCCTGGTCTGTGCTTTGCCTACTTTCCAAAAGGAGTTCCTCCTCCACTAGTTACTATCACCCATAAATTTCCTGAATTTACTCTGCCTTCCTAAAACTTGAGAGTCATGTCGTTGTTTTCCTTGCCTTCACGCTTATCCTCAGTGTGGTGGGTTGACCTGGGCCGAGCACCAGGTGTCCACCAAGGTTCCATCCTGGATGCCATCCTGTGCAACCTCCTCTAGGTGACCCTGCTCTTGCATGGGGGTTGGACTAGATTATCTCCAGAGGTCCCTTCCAACCCCTAATATTCTGTGTTTCTGTGAATGACTGCATTTGGATTTTTTTAAATGCACTATAATCATGTTTCTCTATTTTAAGTGGGCAACAGATTGAAATATTCTCTAAATATTAATTGACAATTTGTTCAAAATCCAGTAAATCAAAGCTTGCTATAGTACATTCTTCCACTCTGTTCTTTTTGATATTTTATTATGCATTATTCCGTGTATTTCATCACCATAAACACAGCTCCAGACACAAGATACTCTCTTCTGACATCATTTCTCCTATCTATTCAGGAAACAGTTCCTACAATAACAATGCTTCCTTTGTTTACCTGACACTGCACACTTTTTTCCTTTGATTTGTCCTCAGCTATAGACTGATTTTGGGTCCATTATGTAAGGACTTGAAAAGGTAAAGGGAATATTTACCATAATTTCCTAACTCATTAGAGTAATCACGCATTAGAGTATGTTTAGGGTGGAACACAGAGAATTCAGAGTTAAGCAATATACTTAGAGAAAGGGATATAAAAATGAATACTGTATTGTCTTGACTCACTGAACAATCAAGTTACTCAGATGCCCTCACAAATTTGCATGGTTGGTACAATGTATACCTATGCTATTGCCCAATCAGGATTACATTTCAGAAGTTTGGCTAATGATGTAAAAATGTACAAAGTCTCAAAGAGCTTTCTTTATTCACTTTATATTAGTTTGGGTTTTTTTTCACTTTCTTCAAAATAAAATGCACATACTGAACAAAATAACGGAGTTTTTATTTTACTTTAACGAGCATAACTTCTTTTTCCACTCCTCTGTTGTTCAACTTTTAGATACACAAACTGTCCTGAGTATACTATTTTTCTTTCCTTCCAGGTATAGTATGTCTAGGAGGGAATACAAGCTCCTAGAAACAGCATAATAACCTACTTTATTACACAGATGTCAAAATGCAATGCCTCCTTTGGACACATAGTGTTTCTGGGGTAGTGTATAAATCATTTGAGCTGTGCTTAATTGAATTTATTTTATGCACTCAGTTGACATAAGAGGGTTTGGTGTTGCTTGCACTGCTTCTACTTGAAGAAGCTTATGTGCTTTTCTTGATATTCTGCTTGTATTTCAACTTATCCTGGCAGTTTTATGAAGAATTATCTTTTGTTGGACTTCTATGCAGTGCAGGATCACTTTTTGCAGAACCTTTAGGTAGCCTTTTGCAGCCCACAACAGAATCACAGAATCATTTGGGTTGGAAGGGACCTCTGGAGGTCATCTACTCCAACCCCCCTGCAGTGGGCAGGGACATCCCCATTTACATCAGGTTGCCCAGAGCCCTGTCAAGCCTCGCCTTGAATACCTCCAGGGATGGGGCCTCAATCACATCCCTGGGCAACCTGTTCCAGTGTTTCACCACCCTCGTGGTAAGGACCTTTTTCCTAGTATCCAGTCTAAATCGACTCCTCTCCAATTTAAAACCATTGCCCCTTGTCCTTTCACTACAGGCCTTTGCAAACAGGCCCTCTCCAGCCTTCCTGTAAGTTCCCTTTAGGTAATGGAAGGTCACTAGTAGGTCTCCCTGAACCCCTCTCTTCTCCAGGCTGAACAATTCCAGCTCCCTCAGCCTGTCTTCATAGGAGAGGTGTTCCAGCCCTCTGATCATTTTCATGGCCCTCCTCTTGACACGCTTCATCAGGTCCATGTCCTTTCTGTATTGAGGGCTCCAGAACCGTATTCCAGATGAGGTGTCACCAGAGCAGAGCAAAGTGGCAGAATCACCTCTCTGGATCTGCTGGCCACGCTTCTCTTGATGCAGCCCAGGATGTGATTGGCCTTCTGGGCTGCCAGC
>VWZO01011340.1:0-10108 GCA_013396975.1 Bucco capensis | reverse complement strand
TCTTTTCCAACCTAAACAATTCTACGATTCTATGATAATTTATAGTCTTGACAAAAGTCTGTATTTTAAGCAGTTCTGTGATTCTGGGGAGCTGGCTCGTGATTTTTGAATTCTAAGAGCTGGCAGTGCTGAGGTGTGTGTGGATGTGAGGTACTAGCACCTGGTAATGCTCAGCTGTTTCATCTGCTTTTTGGTGTATTCTTATAAAATATTGCCAGCCCTGCCCTGCTGGTCCCTCATGTCTATATGTGTGTGTATAGAGAGAGATAAAAAATACTTACCTATTTAAAATGAACACACAAACCCACATACCTACACATACATAAAGTGATTATAGTTGAACAAGGCAAGCAGGCATATCTAGATCTGTTTAATTTATATCTCTCAAAGCAGACGTATACATACTCAGAGAGCAGCAGTTGCCCTGCTCTGGAAGGTGCAGCTGTCACCCTTTTTCCCACCAGCTGTGGCCAGGGCAGTGCTACTATGTGATGGTGGTAGCCCTGGCTGGTCCCCCAGGTGCTGACCACTGCAGCAATTTGTAGGCATGTGCCTAAAACTTTCCCAACAGTTTGCCTTAAGTTCAGGAACCTCTTTTAGCAGTTAGAGAAGATGACTGTCAGAGGGCTGGAGTGTGCTGGACCAGTCACACTGTGCCAATCGGATTTCAGAATTAAACTTGGGTTTATGAATATTTCATTTAAGTGTAATTTTTCCTGATAGTGATTGAAGCTGTTTGCTGGATCAGCTCAGGTGCCGCTGAGCCCCAGATTCCTGGACGGATCATCCCTTGGGAATGCAGATCTCTGGCCAGAGGAACACACAACATGAGGCCAGGGGGTATGAGATGGGGGGACACAGAGGCAAGTGGTGAAGTGTGGGGCCCAAAACAGGACTGGGAAAAGATTTTATACCCCTTCTTCTTTTTCTCTGGAACTTTGTCCAGCAGTGTTGTTGAGTGCCAAGCAGGAATGGCTGGGAACTCTGTCAGGTATTGGTTCCAGAGACCTGTTGCTCTTTGCATATGTTTTTCTGACCAAGGAAGAAGTGAAAAGCTCAGAGCCAAATTTCCGTCTTCATCCTTGCAGGTTCATGTGGCCATGGAACGGGGAACATGCCAGGTGTTCACCTGACCCAAGATTGATTGGGAAAACAAAGCTCTGGGGCATCAGGCCAAGTGAGAGAGATGGAGATTGTTTCCTGCAGGGTGAATTCACAAGCATCAGCATCGCTATTAGGACTCAAGATCCCCAGCCACACTGGTGCCAGCTTGGTCTCATTCTGTGCTGTGGTTGATAGCAGCAACAGCAGCAACTTACTGCCTGGCTCTGAGGTCAAAGATATGCATCCACATTTGCTCCAGATAAATGGCTGATTGAAATGATCCTCCTGTTTCTTTGACTGAAAGTGTTTCAAAGAGACTAGCATAAATGGATGGTCACTATATTTCCTAGCTTTGTCCTGGAAAATCCATGCATGCTTTTCCAACCCCCTCTTTGCAGGGTACCTGCAGGGAGCTGGGCTCCTGCTGAAGAGCTCCAGGAACAAAGCTGCTCTGAGCAACATTTTAGTTTTAATATATGGTGCTGGTCCTGTTTGCAGTAACTCTTGCAGCTGGCATCTGCAATCTCACAGCAGAAATTCCTGTTTTCTGTTGATTTGGTGTGGATACACAGAAAATTGCTTTCCTGGCTCTGCCTGTCAGAGCCCCCACTGAATCCTGCCACCAGAGAGTGTGAGGATTTGGCATGCTGGCAGAAGCTGCCCCATTCCCTGCCCTGCTGAGCTGGCAGAGAAACTTGGAGGACTCTTGATACAGCCACCTGCCTCCAGTGCTCGAGTGGCCGTGGCCACTCATTTTCTTCCTTTCCCAAAGGAATGACCTTCCCCCTGACATTTCTTCCACCGTCCTCTCAAGGGACTTGCAATAACTGCTGTGGGGCAACAGATGAAGCTTGAGGAAGACACAGCACCCTTGCCTTGCTGTAGGGCTCATCCCGCTCTTCCGGGACGTGTCATTCTCGTCTCTTTGCCCTTCCTTAACCTGTTTAGGTCATGAGCTTTAGTTTTTATCTCCTGCACAGCTTTTCTGTTCCTGACATTTATAAGACAGAGAAAGCTCAGCAATCTACATTTGCTTGAGACATATCTTTAGTCTCTGGCACTTATAAACTCCCCTGGGCTTTATTATAAATATTAATGGCTTTAATTTTATGAAGTCCCTAGGAGCTAAAGTGATGTTTTTCAGCTTATGATGTGAGAGCCCATCACTTGCTTCCTCTGTTGGTCCTGTGTCCAGTCTGCTCCCCTTTGGCACAGACTGATGGTGAGGGGTGTGACTTGGTGAATGCAGGGCAAGTCTGGGTGATCTTGGATGAATATTTGCACGTCTTCATCTAGGTGGCCAAGGAGAGCACTGTGCCCACCCTCCATCCCTAACTGGGGAGGGGAGGACCAGCAGCACACCCTTGTCCCAGGGGAAACAGGAAGGGGCTGCACCCTGACTGTGCTATGCCAGGGGCTGCCTTGCTCCATCACTGCCCTGTGACAGCATCCAGGGTGGCAGTGGGGCCAAGGAGACCTGCTGGCTCTGATGCCCCTTCTGATGGTCAAGGGGATGCACTGTGCAGGCATGAGCAGCTCCCACATGTCCCTGGTCTGAAGGCCAGGGATACTTTTATTGTGAAACCTGTTCAACAGTGTACACCTAAGTAAAATGGGCAATCCTTGTGTTTTGTGCTGAATGCTGCAGATTCACTCTATGCTGACAACCTCATGCAGAAATAATTTTTGATATTTCTAGTTCCTTAGTAATTGGTCTCCAACTAATGAAGCTGCTCTATACACCATGTAGTGTTGGCTTTCACTTTCAGTTCATGTTTTTTTGAAGTCTCTCTGAGCCCTAGAGACCTTGGCATGCCTCATAGTTCACTGCCTGAGTCCGTTTTCCACTGAAGAGGACAGGAACTGTGACTGGGGGTTGTTTTGCACCCATGACTAATGTCATTATGCATGCAAAGGTGCCCAATGGAGAAAGAACAGTGGAGCAATGGGCTTGGGTAATCGAGCCGAATTTGATATTCAGATAAAGATCTTCCGGAACAAGCCAACAAAAAATGTCTGTTCTGATGCCTGTCAGCCCCTATCAAAGTGCAGGGAAGGAGGAAAAGGCAGAATGGCAGAAAAACCTCTGGCTTCGTTTTACTGAATATTTCTGTTTTTTTCTGCAGTTGAAGTGAAAATTGAAGTTGTGATACCCGAGAAGGAGAGAAGTAAGGAGGAGATGTCACCCAATGGGAAAGCCAGTCCCCTGATCTACAAAGTCAATGGGACTGCCCGGCATTACCATCTTGAGGAGCATCCCATTGCCAGCAATCCCTACCACAACCCAAAGGATGTGGTGGAAGCATCTGTGTGCCATGTGAAGGACCTGGAGAATGGACAGTAAGTGCCCAAAACTGTTGCAGGTAAAACTTGAGATACCTTATGGCCCAAACCCAAATCCCCTCTCTTATTCTTTAGAGTTTCTGGAGATGATAGTTTAACTTAGTAAAATAATATTTTTTCGTATTAAAAAATGACATCCCAGACAAGTGGCAACTATTTTTTCCCCTAAAGTCTGCCCTGGGACTCATCTTAGAAAGATGTGATGTTCTGCAGCAGTATTTCTCAACAGGCTCTGCTCAGCTTACGTTAGACAACCTGACAAGTTTTTATAAGCCTTAGCAGTTTTACCAAGCAGTGTGAGCATGGGCAGGGCTGATGGGGCAGGTCATGTGCGCCATCACTTCTGCAGTGCCTGGCTCTTCGAACTGAGCTCCTCTCTTTCAATCTACTCTTTCATCAGGAATCTGTTTTTCAATGTTTTTGCTGATGGGAGCACACTTCAGCTCTATACAACTTCACTACCCTGATTTTAGAGTTTTCTGAAGTCTGAAAAATGCCTGTCCTGGTCTCTGTGCTTTACAGGCTGGTGTTTCTTTTTTGGGGCAGATGTGCATTTTCTGCAGCATGTTTTGTTAGTCTGATAGCCAGCATCTCAGTGGGCTCTGTCCTTGTACAGAAGAAAACATAGTTTGAAATAGTTTTTATTTCAGCAAGGGAGTGATGTCAGGTATGTAGGACACAGCAGGAGTCTGGCAGCTACTTATTTCTTCTGATAATATTCTAGAATAATCCATGTATTACAAGCTACTTTGTGCTAACCTTAAGGGGCTTTATGGGCTCACAGTGGTGAGGGAGCCCACCGGGGCAATGCCCTGCTGGACCTGCTGTTTACAGAGAGGGACTGGTGGGAAATGTGGTGGTCAGAGTCTGTCTTAGCTTAGTGACCATAAGATGATAGACTTTTCTATTGTTGGTGATGTAAGGAGGGGAGTCAGCAGAACTGCTACCTTGGATTTCTGAAGAACAGACTTTGGACTTCTAGGACCCTGATGGAGAGAGTCTCTTGGGAGGTGGTCCTGAGGGGCAAAGGGGTCCAGGAAGGCTGCACCTTGTTCAAGAAGGAAATCCTAAAGGCGCAGGAGCAGGCTATCCGTGTGTGCTGTAAGACAAGTAGGCGGGGTAGAAGCCCAGCCTGGCTGAACAGGGAGCTATGGCTGAGACTTATGGAAAAAGAGTTTACCACCAGTGGAAGAAGGGGCAGGTGACACAGCAGGAATACAAAGATATAGTTAGGTCTTGTAGAGAGGATATTAGAAAAGCAAAAGCCCAGCTCAAACTTAATCTGGCCACTGTGGTAAAAGATAATAAAAAAAGCTTTTACAAGTACATTAACAGCAGAAGGAAGACCAGGGAGAATTTCCATCCTTTATTGGGTGTGATGGGGAACACGGTCACTGAGGATAGGGAAAAGGCTGAGGTACTCAATGCTTTCTTTGCCTCAGTCTTTGATAGTCAGATTAGTTACCCCCATGGTACTCTGTCCCCTGAGATGGAGGACAGGGGTGGGGAGCACTGTGAAGTCTCCTTAATCCAGGAGGAAATGGTTGGAGACCTGCTGCTCCATTTAGACGGTAACAAGTCCTTGGGACTGGATGGGATCCATCCGAGGATACTGAGGGAGCTGGCGGAGGTGCTCACCAAGCCACTCTGGATCATTTATCAGCAGTCCTGGTTAACTGGAGAGGTCCCAGATGACTGGAGACTTGCCAGTGTGACACTCATCTACAAGAAGGGTTGGAAGGAGGACCTGGGGAGCTACAGGCCCGTCAGCCTGACCTCACTACCAGGGAAGGTTATGGAAGAGATCATTTTCAGGGCGATCACACAGCAAGTCCAGGACAATCAAGGGATCAGGCCCAGTCAGCATGGGTTCTGAGAAGCAGGTCCTGCTTGACTAACCTGATCTCCTTCTATGATGAGGTAAAATGCCTAATGGACAGAGGGCAAGCAGTAGGTGTCATTTACTTGGATTTTAGTAAGGCCTTTGACACTGTTTCCCACAGCATTCTCCTGCACAGAAGCTGACATCACATAGTTTAGACAGGTTTACTCTTTGCTGGGTAAGGAACTGGCTGGAGGGCTGAGCCCAGAAAGTAGTGGTGAATGGAGTTTGTTCTAGTTGTAAGTTTGCAGATGACACCAAGATAGGAGGGAGAGTTGATCTGCTTGAGGGCAGGGAGGCTCTGCAGAGGGACCTAGAGAAACTGGATCCATGGGCTGAGGCCAATGGGATGAGCTTCAACAAGGCCAAGTGCCAGGTCCTACACTTGGGTCACAATAACCCCATGCAGTGCTACAGGCCTGGGGCAGAGTGGTTGGATTGGTGCCTGGCAGAGAAGGACCTGGGGCTGCTGGTTGATAGTTGACTGAACATGAGCCAGCAGTGTTCCCAGGTGGCCAAGAAAGCTAAGAGCATCTTGGCCTGAACCAAAAATAGTGTGGCCAGTAGGACCAGAGAAGTTATCATCCTCCTTTACTGGGCACTGGTGAGGCCACACCTAGAGTACTGTGTTCAGTTTTGGGCCCCTCAGTACAAGAAGGACACAAAGGCATTGGAGCGTGTCCAGAGAAAGGGCAATGAGGCTAGTGAGGGGTCTAGAGAATAAGTCTGATGAGGAGTGGCTGAGGGAACTGGGGTTGTTTATTTTGGAGAGGAGGAGACTCAGGGGAGACCTTAGCTCTCTCTACAACTCCCTCAAAGGAGGTTGTAGTGAGATGGTGTAGGTCTTTTCTCCAGGGTTAGCAGTGAGAGGACATGAGGAAATGGCCTCAAGTTGCAGCAGGGGAGGTTTAGATTGGATGTCAGGAGGAATTTCTTTACTGAAAGCGTTGTTAAATCTGGAAATAGGCCGCCCAGGGAGGTGATGGAGTCACCATCCCTGGAGGTGTTTAAGAAGCTCTACTTAGGGCCGTGGTTTAGTGGCATGTTAGTGATAGGTATGGTTGGACTTAGAGGTCTCTTCCAACCTTAATGATTCTGTGATTCTGTGACAGTGGCTGCAGGGCTGCTTCTGGGAGGTGATGGCAGCTTCCTGCACAAGTGAACGGCAAGAGCAAGACTGGGAAAGAGGGGACCTGGGACAGGGCGCAGGTGGTGACTGGCATTGCCTTGAAGCTGGAGCAAAGCAAAATGGGGAGACTATCCTGGGAAATACTGGTTGCATAGGGAGAGTCCTATCCCAATGTCAAGACATAGCCTTTGGCTGAACACCAAGTGTTCATGGAGGCAGCTTCTGCTGACCTCATTTTGGGGTGATACTGAAAGATTGTGCTCTGCTTTAGTGCCCTAGTGCAGGAAGGATGTTGGAAGTAGCTACATTGACTGGAGAACAAGAAGTATGGTAGGTGAAAAGATTCAAAGAGCTTTTCTGGTTGTGGGGAAGGTGAGGAGGTTGCTGACTCCAGACTTGCCATTGCTGGGCAGGTTGAGAATAGCTTTTTTCTAGCAGGCTGAGTATAGCTCCTAAGAGAGGTGCTCCAAGAAGGTCCCATGACTTGAGAAGACTCTAGGGTGACCGTACTGCGGTGTTCAGGTACATAGAGGGGCCTATAAGAAAGATGGAGACAATCTTCTTAGCAGGGCCTGTAGCAATAGAACAAGATGATTTTAAATGAAGAGGGAGATTTAGATTAGATACAAGGAAGAAACGTCTTACACTAGGGTGGTGAGACACTGGCCCAGGTGGCCCAGGGAAGTGGTAGCTGCCTCATCCCTCTAAACACTCCAGGTCAGGTTGTTTGGGGCTCTGAGCAATGTGATCTAGTTGATGATGTTCCTGCTTACTGCAGAGGGGTTGTACTAGAAGACCTTTAAAGTTCCTTTCCAAGGCAAACCATTCTATGATTCTATGGGCCAGACCAAAAGAGGCCCTTCTTACTCTGATACACAGAGGGATTTTCTGGGATGCTTCTTTCGAGAGGTGTACTGGGCAGGGGTAAGCATGGGCACTGGCACAAGGGCTTGGGCACCTCTACATTTGTTAGTGGAGTCTGCAAGCACAAGGTATTCTTTCTGCTCACACTGTCTATCTTTCTGGTACCAAGATGGTTTCAGCAGAACCAGTAAAAGATACTGGAGGCTCAACTCTGGTGCTGCTGTACCCAGCCAGCCTCCCAGCAGGCTAACTGGGGAAGGTCAATGAGCTGCAAACAGAAAACAGCCCCCAGTGCTCCCTCAGCTCCTGAGCAAAGGTCCTTTGCAGGCCAGAGCTGAGTTTTAGCTGGTGCTTCCCAAGCGGGGAGAAGAGTGGAGTGGGGCAACAGGACAAATTCCCAGCTGAGTAAATAGCTCAGGGGAGAGCAGTGCAGCATAAGTCATCCTCTCCCTTACTCGGGAGTAATTGTGGGCTTTGGAGCCTTGCATGTGGCTGTGTGTTGTCTTGAAGACACCAGGTCTTGTTTTCGACTCTCAGATCACGTAGTTCCTTAGGTAAGTTGTAAACTCTTTCTCTTATCTTCCCATAGAGTTATGGTTGTCATTTAACCCCAGGTTTAATCTGAAGTACTGCACAGCTGAGGAATGCAGTAGGACTTGTACTGCTCTATTCCCCTTGTGCTGACAGAGGGACCTCCAACTGCCCTACGTGGGGAGGGAGCAGAGCTGTATTACTTGGGAGTGGGGCTAGCAGTTTACTGGGACAAAACAGCTCCCAAGGGCAGGTGTGATCAGCTCTGTAGGTGTCATCAGCTCGGTGGCTGTGTTGACCTGAGGCGGCAAGGAAATCAAGCATTTGCCATTACTTTAATGGGACAGTTGATGCAGGTGGAGCAGGCACCTGCACATAGACTTGCCTAAGGTGGGTTTGAAGGTGCTACAGGAGTAATCTTATCTCCATGGCTGAGGCAAGTGTTCCCTAGTCTGGGTGGAAGTGACCCATTAGTGTTGGAATGTTCTCCGAAGAGGAATGAGCATACAAAGTGAGTTCCATTCTTCTGAGACCCTGGGACCTATTGTGTGTGAACAGCACTCAGGGATCATCTATGGCCAGTAGCTTTCTTGAGCACATGGGCTTTGCTCTGTGCACAGTAGTGTATTTGGTACAGAAATACAACGTCTCAGGCTTGTCCTGAAGATGGTCCACTTTGTGCAATGGGAACAACCAGGATTTCCAGATAAAAGTCGTGTGAGGACAGGCTTTCTGGCTGGAAGAGAGGAAGGTTCTAGGGAACATCAGATCTGCCCCCAAAACAAGGGCTCACTCTTTGTCTTGTGGGTTTCCTCCATGATTAGCTGGGAAGGCTCTGCTGTAGGGAAGCAGCTGCTGATGACTGCACTGGGAAGAGGTTCTGTGCTTCACCCAGAGCCATGGATTGCACAGGGTGTGTCTGGGCTGTTGGTTGGAAAGGGAGCACCTGAGTGTTGAGAAGAGAAAACAAGGTGAGGACATGACGTGTTGAGATGCAGATTTGGTGGAGACATAGTGAGAGCATAGAGAGTAAACATCTGCTCAGTGCAGAGCAACATCAGTCTCACTCAAGAATGCTTGGGCAGCCTGCACTGCCCCTATGGCTGGAAAGCTGCAGAAATCCTCTTGGCAGAGATCTGGGCAAGTGGAGGAGTGGGGGTCTCAGCACTGGAGCCTCCTGCATCCTGGTTTCCAGACTGTGCAGAGAGGAGCAGTGGGCAGCCTCCTGGAGATGAAGAATGGTAGAAAGAGTCATATTTCAGTGGATAGCGCAGCTCGGTGCAATGCAACTGCCTAAATGCAGACTAGTTCTGCAGGGATTGGAAACTCTTACAGATAAAAGCACATGTTGCAGCCACCAAACCTCTGCCTGGCCAGCAAGCAGAGCAACAGGGCACAGCTGGCTGGGACCTGCTGGGCACAGGAAGAGGCATTCCAGGAGCCATTCCTGGGGATACCTGGACAGCCAGCAATGCACCTGCTATTCGTGGATGCTGCACCCCTACAGTGGCTGGTGCAGAGGTGTATATCACTTGGCACAGCCCTGCTGAGCCATGAGGCTGTAGATCACCTCTTGGTTAAGCCAAGGGAGTTAGAAAAGATTTTCTAAAATGCTGTTTTCCAGCACTAATAGCACCCATTAACCTCTCATTTAGCAGATGGGGATGCTTCGTAGCTCTTTGTCTTTGCAGATGAGGTGCATGATTGGCAAAGAGATGCTTTTGGCCAGGACAAGATGGCTGGAACCTCAACCTGGCTTGGCTGGTTGAGGACCAGGTGACTGCAACTAGGGAGGTGTGACTCAGCCTGAAAAATGCAAAACTTTTGATGTAAATGATCCTTGCTGTGCTGATTAGCTTTTGTTCAGGGTACCACATGAGCAACTGTGGACTTTCAGGGAGCACCTGAATCTCTTGGAAGGGAAGGCTCAGGGTTCAGTTGGCTCTTGTGCAAAGGCAAAGCCCCTCTCTGCAGCAGAGGTGGGGGCCAGCAGCCCAGTGCAGGCAGGCAGGACTGTGTGAGCTTTTACTCTGCAAAAGCAGTTGAGGGAAATAGCAAGGAGGTCACATGGAGGTGTCTGCTGTCCTGGGGGGTTTATCAGGACAAGGTGATCCATGTTATTTACCCTGAGATGTGTCCAAGACCAGAGAACAAGCCCTGTGGCACAGACTCCAAGGCTGGAGTATGCAAAGGGTCAGAATCACCTCTCCTCAGTTTCAAGGCTCACTCTTTGTAACAGGAAAACAGGTAGAGAT
>VWZO01011339.1:240949-265880 GCA_013396975.1 Bucco capensis | reverse complement strand
ATCAAATCCCCATTGCCTCTCATTGCCTTCAGGAGGAAATTGAGACATTTCCCCCTTGGCACCAGAACTGAGGACTAGGAGTTGGTTGCTCAGAGCTCTTTGGCAGAGCAGAGTGCAGAGCTGCTAATGAGCTGCAGAGGCTGAGAGACACAAGTTGCTTTCATCAGAAAGGTCATGCATGTCAGATACCATTAGGGTTGCCCATGTTAGCTTGGCTCTTACCTGGCTCTGGGGGTAGTTAAGACTTCCATGAACATAACTAATAGGTCAGAGACATCTCTGGGGCTGGGTGGATTCAGCTCTGCTGCAATCTCCCATCCTGTGACCCAATGGGTTAGAGAGGAACCTGTTAGGAGGTTAGTGGTCCCTTGGGTGAGCCTGCTAGCCTTAACCATGGTGTGTTTAGTCAGTGAAGAGGCAAACCCAAGAGCTTTTAGCAGAGCATCTCCATTCTACCTTGAGTTTGACCTTGGCATCTAGGGCTTAGAGGATAATAAGACAAATAGAAAGAGCTTCTTGGTCTTGCATGTGTCCAAGAGGATGATTTGGCTGTGAGGAAAATTCTTTCTTGCAAATGAAGGAAATTCCTGGTTATGGGAATGCTGAGGACATGAGAGGCAGAGAATTGCAATTGAGAAGAACATTGTCTCCTCCTTATGTTACTAGAAGACTTTGAAGTCTTAAAGACTTTTAATTTTACATAACTGACAGATTTTTACTGACATTTTCACTTCAATGACTTCTGCAGAACAATATTAATTACAACTCATTAGCTGCTTTTAAAGACATAATGAAATCCTGATTTACTTTCATCTCAGAAAATTCCCTTAATTGCTAAAGAAATACATATATTTATTTATTTGCCTTAACATAATATCCTTTGTCTTTTGGGTTGTTTGATAGCTGTAACTACCTCCTGCCACCCACACTTTGCAGTGAGATGGTTGCACTCTTAACCTGCTAATATTATAATATATGTCATTATACATCATAGAATCACAGAATTGTCAGGGTTGGAACTGACTCTTTGTCTCCAAAGATGATGATAATGTCTAGATGGGGTGATAGGTTGATGGTTGGACTTGATGAAGCTTAGAGGTCTCTTCCAACCTTCCTGAGGGAAGAAGCCCTAACCACCATCTTCTGAGCATCTTTAGCCATGAGCAAAGAGCAATCTCCAAGTGGAGTCATGGTTAGGTGACAAAATCCTGACCCTAATGAAACAAATAGAAACTGGTGAAGGTTAGAGGAGCTTCAGGGTTTGACTTCTTTAATTATCAGGATGTTCACAGCATGCTCTCCTGGTGTGGAGCAGTAATTGCTTGCTGCCTCCAAAAGTCTGCTCAGTGATGGCCTGGAGAGAGAAGAGCTCCTTAGGGCAAGCTGAGAGCTGATGATCTCTAGTTGGTTGGGTAGGTGAGGAGAAAACTTAACTACCAAGTGAGATGAATGATCTTGGGGAGCTAATGGGATGAATCTTCAGTAAGAAGACAAAATATCTGTACTTCCAAATACAAATTTTACTGGAATCATCTTATTTTTAGTGGTCTGGTAGTGCTAGGTATGGTTGGACCTGCTCCTCTGAGAGGTCTCTTCCAACCTTTGTGATTCTCCAAATTAAGTTAGTCTTAAGAATACTGAAGGAGTCTTCAAGTGAGAACATTCTCTAGGTGTGCAATTCAGTTGAATATCCTTAGTTCTATCAAGACAGGAGAGATGAAATTTCGCCTTGGCAAAGTGGGAAGGAGTCTCTGAAATGTTTTGTAGGAAAGCTCCTTGATTTTTTACTCTTGGACTCATGGCAGAGCAGGAAGAGGAGGGGTTGGTTTGGTCTAGTTGGCTTTTCTCTTTGGGTTTAGTTTTCTTAAGGCTTCTGTTGAGTGGAATGTAAGAGAGAAGAAGAAATCAAACTGCCTGAAAGACATAATATGATTGTTTGGGATCTTATTCCACGAATGGTTTCTCCCACCCAGGAAATAGAATGATATGGAATCGATGAAAGCTAGACACATGTGAACACCTCTGAGTTCCCTCCAGTGTCTCAAGTGGTTACTCAGGTGCTAAATGAGAAAGAGAACATCAAATATTCCAGGCTGGAAGGATAAAATAGGAATGAATCATGAGAGCTCTAAATATATCTAGATGTTTTATTCAGGGTCTGCTAAAAGAATTTGGGTGGAAAGTCACTTTCTTTGTTACCTGTGGTGCTCTCCAAGTGACATGGGCATCTAGAGAATCCTATCCCTATCCTTGCAGTGTTGCAGGCCAGGCTGGCTGGGGCTGGGAGGAAGCTGCCCTAGTGCCAGGTGTCCCTGCCCATTCTGATTCATACTCAGATCATTAAAGACTCTTCTTGATGCTCCTGTTCACTTCTGGAGCTGTGACTAGCTGGGGAGACTTCCAGGAGATAAAGTTTCCTGAGATATGATGAGTTGGACATCTAGTGTTGAAACTTCATGCTAGTCCTTTGGGGTTTATTGCATTTTACTAAGAAGCAGAGTAGTTGTGAGGGAAGAGAGGAATCAAGTGAAGCATCTCTGTTGGGAAGAGCTGACAGCCCCTGCAGTTCTGTGCTGCAGATGAATTCCCAAGCCCACTGCAGATGAGAAGGTGCATTCAGTTGGGTTATAAATAGACTGTAGGTTGAGCTTTGAAATGCATCCATCTCATCCTGAGCTCCTAGCAAAGTCCTCCTGTGACAGCTCTGAGGTTGGTAATGAGGAGAAAATGACAGGGGTTTTGTCTGGAGTCTTCTGACTGAGATCCAGACATTGCTGGGGCTGACTTTCTTCTACAAACACTGAGGTAATAGATGAAAAAAACCTTTATTCTCAGGAAATAAGTCCTTGCTCTGAGACAAATGTGTTCTGTGGGATTGGAAATGTATCAGGTTCTTCTCCTGAGGTGCAGGAATCCCCTGTGTGCTCCAGAAGAAGCCAGGTGCTCTCTTCTGGGATGGCAAGAGATGGTGGGATGGCAGCAGAGCAGAAGATAGAGCCCCAGCCATGCTGGTACCCTGCTGAACACACTGTTCAGTACAGTGCTAAATGGGGCAAGGCTGTAGGTAAGAGGAGAATCTGATTGATGGTGAGAACCAAATGGTGAGGGGAGTCACTGCAGAAGAGTAATGCTGCAGAAGAGCAATGCACAACCTCTTCTCTCTCCTCCTACCCCTCACCATGCTTTCTGGGAACTGAAGAGCAACAAAATCTGTTGGAGAACAGCCCTGGGGAGAAAGCTCTAGGAGTGCTGGTGGCTAGGAGGATGCCCATGAGGCAGCAATGTGCCCTTGTGGCCAAGAGGCCAATGGCATCCTAGGATGCATGAAGAGGAGCGTGGCCAGCAGAGCCAGAGAGGTTCTTCTCCCCTCTCNGACATTCTGTGATACTGTGAAACCACCTCAGACACCCTCACCAAGCTTTCCCTGGGAGCTCTCAGCTGTGTTTTGTGCCTCAGTAGGCTGAGCAGCATCTTGCCCAAGTGCTAGATCACCTTGCTGCTAGTCCTCCTGTCTCCTAAGCTGGAGTGTTTTACTGCTTGGTTTCCTAGTTCATTGAAAGGCTTGCAGCTTCCTTCTAGCAGCTGAGTGCCAAAGGAGAAAAGACCTAGTGGGGTGCAGAGCTGGGGCTGCTAAATGATTCTAACTTAAGTGGCCATGCCTCTAGTAAGCCATCAAGTCATCAAGTGTGACAGCATCATTATTAACAACAACTCTGATGTATGTTCCTTGACTTCAGCTGCTTGGTTCTTTCTCTTGTGCATATTATTTAATGCTTTAACTGTTCTCTTAAAAAACAAAGGAATGCATTTTCATCTAAATAGTGTGATCTTTAGGAGCTAAAATAGCCTTTCCTCTTTGTCCTTCCCTGCAAGTCTACAGGGGAAAACTCAATAGATTAGAGCAAAATGTTGGCTTCATCAACTTGTGAGGTTCTCCCTCAGCCTTTTTTTTTTTTTTTTGGTAGAAATCGGGTTTTGGGAGGATGTTGTTTTTCTCCCTTACAGAAGATGTTCATCTTGGAGAGGGAGGGATGGGGGAATGAATATCCACTTGGGTTAATACAAAGGATAATTTTCTCTCTGAAGCAATGAAAATGAGGAGGGATGCTTCAAAAGTGCTAATGAAGGACTTGGTTCTGAAGAAGTTGCAGAGCTCCAAGAGCACTCAGGAAATTGCCACTTGGGCCTATTGTGGTGAGACACATTTGGGTCTATTGGGTGAAAAACCATTTCTTCATGAACCAAAGACTTCATTATTCCAACTTTTGCATAGCCTTGACTCCCCCACAACAGCTGCACTGGAATTTGAGTTGGGATCTGCAGGAAAAAGCATCCTGGCAAATATCTCCTCCTCCTAGAATCACAGACTGGTTTGGGTTGGAAGGGATCTGAAAGATCATCTAGTTCCATCTCTGCTGCCATGGGCAGGGATGTCACTCACTAGCCCAGCTTGTTCCCAGCTCCATCCAACCTGCCAGGGATGGAGCATCCACAGCTGCTCTGGGCAACCTGGACCAGTGTCTCCTCAGCCTCTGAGGAGAGAATTCCTTCCTAACTCTCCTCTCTTCCAGCTTAAAACCATCACCCCTTGTTCCATCACTGTCTGCCTGTGGAAAAAGTTCTCTCCCTCTTTTTTTTATCAGCTCATTTTAATATTGGAAGGCCACAATGAACACAAACCAAAGACATTCCACAGATCAAGAGATAACATCAAAAAGTAATGGTTTTTTGTCCTAGTATTTAATAAATGGTTATGAGTTATGGTTAATAAATGGTTATGAGTGCTTAGAATCCATCAAACTGTGGTGGAATGGGTAGAGTAATATCACTTTTCTCTGGTTCTCAAGAAGGGAATGGTGCTGTTGGTTGACACTTCCAAAGCTGAGTCACCAACAGCTGGAAGAGTTTGGAGGAAAGCAAAGGCAAACACTTGGATTAAAGGGACCCTTGGTGTGTGCTTCCTGCACAAAAGGCTCCCAAGCCACTGGAAACACTTCCAGTTCTATTTCATGGTGCCTAGACAAAGGAGAGAAAACAAGTTTGGCCAATTTGAGTTCTAATTTCCATATTTACACATTCAGCTCAATAATGAGGTGTTTATCTCATCTGCAGTAATTCATTTTGTCTGCCTAGCATAGTGAACTCGTCACACTTGACATATTTAACATCTCTTTGTTTCTTAATTAGCCAAGGGACAATATTCCCTTCGTTCAGTTTGATGCAGGCGAGTGGCAAAATGGTCATTTCTCACTCCCATGAGGAGCTGAGGCTATTTCTTCATTTTATAAGCCTTTAAAAATCCTATATTCCATCAAATTGATGCCATGTCCTGCTGGTCTCTCAGTTTGGAGTCCATGTTCCCCTTGATTCCTGGCACTCAATCCATGCTGCTGCTCCTCCTGGAGCTGCTTGGGAGGGGTGAAGGCATCAGGATCTCTGCCACCACTACATTTACTATGTTCCAGGTGAATCAAGTTGTCTTCTGATGGTTTTCAGTGCAGAGCTTTGTGGAAGTGACTTGTTCCTTGCTTCCCTCAAGCCTTGGAAGTCTTTCTCTCCTAGAGTTCCTCAGCTGCAGTGAACATCTAGGTCAATAGCAGGGAATGTTTGGACTGTGACCTGTGTGTAATGTTTTTGGCTGCTTTAGTTGGAGAGGTTTCACTCATTCTTGTATAGAAAACACTATGAGGTGTTTGGTAAAGCTTTGGAGAAGGTGTTTGACTTCTAGGGAGAAAAAGGATTTCTTTTGACTTAAGGAGCTTGTCTTCTAGTGCTTCATGTGCCTTGTCCATCCCAACCTGAAACCCCAGGGCTGAGACCTCCTCATGAGAGAGGACATGGTATTCCTCTATATCTACCTCTTCAGGAAGCTTCTTGCATCTGTAATTAGCTAAATAATGACAAAATGGAGTCAAAAAGTAACAAGTATGTCCAAGGAAGGGGAAGGCTCTAGAGCACAAGTGTGCTGAGGAGCAGCTGAGGGCACTGGGCTTGCTTAGGCTGGAGTACAGGAGGCTCAGGGGAGACCTTCTCCCTCTCTGCAGCTCCCTGCAAGGAGCTTGGAGCCAGCTGGCCCTTGGGCTTTGCTCCCAGGTCACTAGTGCTAGGACAAGAGCAAATGGCCTCAAGCTGCACCAGGAGAGGGTCAGGTTGGGTATGAGGAGCAATTTGTTGTGTGCCGGAGTGGTTAGGATTGGCCCAGGCTGCCCAGGGCAGTGCTGGAGTCACCATCCCTGGAGAGGTTCCTTTTCCCCCCCACAAAACAGCATATAAAATTGATATTAACATATAAAGATGTTAGCATTAGCATGAAAAATGTGGTTTTGTGTCTCCATCTTGCTGCCAAGGTGATGGATGACCAAATCACAAAGGTTGGAAGAGACCTCTGAGATCATCAAGTCCAGCCATCCCTGTCCCCACCATGCCACTGAGCCATGGCCCTAAGTCAATCCAACCAGAGTGTGCTCTAGATACAGGCAGAGAACATGGAATCACATCCCTGCTGCTCTCTCAGATGTTGAATGCTGTGACTTGTACCAATAATCCATGGTTTGCCTGGAGCTGCTAGAGCTTGGAGCCCTAGCCAAGCCTTATTCAAGACACCAGGATGGCTTTCAGTAGCCACACAATGGCTCATCAGTGTCACATTGTTTTGGGAGCAGCATCTAGCTCTTGGCTTGCCAATCTCCTCAGCCAGAAAAAGCTTCAAACTACAAATTCTGGTTGTTCCCTTGCCTACCAGAAATGTTCTGCCAAAGAAATGGAGTCCTATAATAAGGCAAGGCTTTGACAAAACATCATTAGGACCAAAAACCAAATTGCATCTTAAACACGCTCTTCTGAGGGGGGGAAAAACATCTGTTTCTAGGGAAAGAGATGAAAACCTCCCAGTAATTGCCTTACACCTCCCCATTTGGTTGTGCCAGGGGGGAGGAGTTGCTGAGTGATGCTTCTAGATCTACAAGTGGAGATCACAACTCACTTCCTATGAGCTACATAGAGGAACCACTTCATTCATTTAAGAGAATAGATCTATTTCTCATCTTTAAGGCACACTTTGTCCACTCTGGCACTAGCATTTCTAACTAAGAGAGATAAAAGGTTACCTCTCCTCTTTCCCCCCTCCTGCCCTGATCTGTTAGTTCCACTAGAAATGTTACCTCTGCAGGGTGGAAATCACTCTAAGATGAATAGATTTTCATTACCATCTCATTCTAAAAGCCATTAGAGAATTCCAAGGAAGCTTTAGAGCAGGATCCAACTAAGTCTAATATAGATGTGTGCTTATAAACTTGCTTGGAAAAGTCTCTGCTGGTAAGTAAATAATTTGCTGCCTTTTTAGGCTTAAATGAATTATAGAAGCTGCTGTGAGAGTGAATAAAATTAGACAGAGATATTCACTGAGGATAGGGAACAAAAGTCCTCTGCTGGAGGTCATAAAGAGGATAAGCAGTGAAAATAAGGCCAGGAGCTTGGTTTTACATCAGACAAGCAGTGACCTAAAACCTAGCAGAGCAAAAATGCATGGACACTAGAAATATTCCCTTTAAAGCAGTGTGACATTACATTTAGGGACACTGAAACCTCCCAAGCATCTCCTTGCCCTTTTCCCCTGCTCAAGCAAAGTTGTGACATCTTGAGGGAGCAATATTGGGGTGAAATAATCCAACTTTGAAGCATGGTAATGTGAATTATGACAGGATAGACCTCTACAAGGTAGAGACTCAACTTTATCTTCTGTTTATTACACAAAGCTAGTAAATTTTCCCCTAACTTCAGATTTTATCCTTATTTTGCTGAGTTATTTGATATCAAGTCCATGGTAAACGCAAAAAGATGATAGCTGTTAGGCATTTTGTATCCTTAAAAGGAGGGGGGGGAACCACAAAAGCACAGAAAGACAACCACACCAGACCCCCCAGACCTCTAAAAACTGAAGGGTTTGGGGGTTTTGCTGGAAATGTTGGATTTTTCAATAGAAATTAGACACCTAACTCCACTAATAGCATCCTGCGCATGAAAAATGCTGTTGGGAATTGTATTGAAGGAAGAAAATATTGCAAGGAGAAGGGCTCCAGGTCTCTTAACTTGCAGGGCCTGCAGAGCTCTGAGTCCCAAGGGAGTCCTGGCAAATAGTTCAAGGTTTTCTGGTGAGGTTTGAGGGCTTTTTGTTTGTTTTTTTGCTACTAGACATTTAATGATTATGTCAATAAAGCAGTTATGAAGAAATTGGGATGATGGCAGGGATTGCTGTGCTTTGTGTGGTTGTACATCTCTTGAGGGGCTAGGAAAAGAGACTCTGGGAGATGCTGCCTGATGGATATCTGTAAGGAGCCATTTGGAAGTGGTGTAGCAGCTCATCCAGAGAACATTTGTGGTCACTTCTCTCCCAGAGCTTTTGTTGCCAAGCTCCTTTGGCTCTTTATGTTGCTGGAGGCTTGTTCAGCTCATACTCTGAGGGCTGGGAGATGGCACTGCTGACCCCTTGGCAAAGCACTTGTGGAGTCCTCTTGCCTTCAGCTGGAGGAAAGTTGTTAGAGTGAGGATGTGTCCCTGTTGGGATGAAGGGAAGATCAGACAGATCCTGCTGCCTGTGACATCTTCACCTAGTCAAGACAAAATAGAGTGCAGACGGTGATTTTCTGTCTTTATTCTCATTCTGCTCGTAATGTGCTATGCTTAAAATAGGCAAATAACTGTCATTAATCATTAATAGGCTAGTGGCAAAACCCAGGATCAATGTAATCCTCTTGGCCTTGGCCCAGTGCTTGCTGCCACTGTCAGTAATGGCCCCAAGAGGCCTCCTTGCCACCCACTATGGATTTCCCCTAGGAAATGAGGTTGAGTGACTGTGGATATCTTGCACTCCACCCTCCTGTTCTCAATAGCAGTCCTCAGGCCTCACAAAGGGGCACCAAGGGCAGGGAGAAAAGAGCCCTTGTCGTTGTGCATGGAGCTGCTTTATTGATGAGGAGGACACAAGTAATATTTGGAGCCTGCTGGGTGTCCATCTGTAAGCAGTTTCCTGGAGCTGCCACTTCTCCCTCTCCCTGGAAACTCTTCTGCCTTTGTCTGCCCAAGGAAAAATAATGAGATCCATCTATCAAAGAGAAGAACAAACAATAAACTCCTCTCCCTCCCAATTAATTGGCTTTTTCACCTCTGTTTACCAGTGTGCATGCAGCTCACTATCCATCACGTGAGGTGCATGCCAAGAAGTGCATGTTTCAAGAGGTTGAATCTATTAACCCTTTTGGCTAGCAAAAAAAGAGATCTGCATGCCCTCCAGCTAGACAGGAGGAAGGGGGGAAAAAAATCAATGCTTTTGAAGTGCCAGAACCTAACAACCTAGTGTGCTGTAAAATCATAGCAACTAAGCTTAACTCTCTACCCTCTGTGGTGGCCATAAAAAAAGAAGTCTTTTCATGGAAAATAAAGTAATACATTTCAGTCTGGTCCAAAATCTGAGGAATGAAGTCATTTCAGGATGTAGGATGTCTGGATGAAATGGAGAGATCCCTCAGACGATGTGTTGAGCAGAAGTGGTAGGATCATTCCCTTCTTTATCCTGCCTCTGCTTCCCTTCCCTAGGTGGTTTTCCACTCTCCTTGCTGGACCAGATGCTGACTAAGCTTGATAGTTCTTTTGGTCATTGATGTAGGGATGTGAAATCTTGGGGTTTGGGTGGTTTTGGGTTGTGTTTTGTGTGGTTTTAGTCTCAGCACATTGCTCTGTGCCAGGCTTTTGCTTGTTGTCTCTCCACTCCTGTGTAATTAAGCAGCACTTCAATCCAGGTATTATCTCCTTAATCAGGTCTGGGTGCTGTCTCCATGCATAAAACACAGGAGTTCCATTTTCCAGGACACAGATGGCATAGGGGGAGGAAAAAAATAGGAAGGCAACTAGATAGAAACATTTAAATATGGCACAAAAAACAAGCAACTGAGGAAATGAGCTCCTAGGAATCAACTTGTTCCTAATGTTTCATTAGTGTCTAAAAGAGTTGAACACTGAAGATGACACAAAACAGTAGAGTTGTCAATAGAATCGGGGAATGGTTTGGGTTGGAAGGGATCTGTGGAGGTCGTCTAGTCCAAGCTTTTTGCAATGATCAAGGACAACTTCAACTAGAACAGGTTGCTCACAGCCCAAACCAACCTGACCTGGGATGGTTCCAGGGGTAGGATCTCTACCATCTCTCTGGGCAACCTGGGACATCTTCACCACCCTCATAGTGAAAAATGTCCTCCTTCTATCCAGTCTAAATCTCCCTTTTCTGGTTTAAAACCATTTCCTCTTGTCCTATTGCAAGAGGCCAGTAAACCACCTCAATGTGTCTAGTGCTGCAAGAGGAGTGATGCTTCAGATCTTGGGCATCTGGTTGGTCTGCTAGGAGTCTGCTGTATGAATGCCATTGATATGATGTATCCTATCATTGTATATGATAATTCCACTTGGGAAGAGCTTGCTTGCTTTGGGGCTGAAGGGAAGAAGAATCTGTTGTGAAGGAGAAGGTTGAAAGTCTTCAGAACTGGAGTGTGACGAAAGGCAAACAAGCTGAGGAAGAGAGAAAGCCAAGAAGAAGAAAATGTCTTCCTCTGTGCGTTTCTCCCTCTAAATCCAATCAATTCCTAGCTGCCTGAAGTGAAACAATTGGGAGCTGACATTTTATGCAGATGAATCAACATGTTGCCAGTGCTGGTTGTGTCGCTCCAATATCCACCACGCACGCAGCATCTTAACGAGGAGCTTGGAGCAAGCTGCTCTGAGCTCACCCACCAAGATGTCACAGAGAGACAAGTGTGAATTGAGAGAGGCAGATGTATAACCTGGGAAGGCTTCCAGATTCCATCTTGCTCCAAAATGGATGTGTGTTCAGCATTGCTTACAACGCTCAGGATTATTCCTTGTGCCACCAGCCATCATCAGCCATGATGATGAGTCAGGAGGAAGCCTGAGCTCACTTAGCAGATCATGTGTTTAGTTGGTCTTGGCTTCATCCATAGGAATTGGTGTCTTGAAGGAATGCCTGCTCTGGAGCTCTCCTGTTTATTTCTCTCTTGATTTCAGGTGGCTAAATAGGGAGTCTAACTTGGCACTGCTCCATGCCATTGAATGCTTAGCTAATGATGGAGCACATCATGAATTTAATGAGACATTCTCCTCCATTTCTTGCTTTTATCCTCTCATCTGGTTGTAGGATTGTGGCTTTAACTTCAGTCCTTTGCTTTACTTGTGCACTGCTCACTGCTGCTGCCCTAGCCATTGAGAAGGTCCCTCCAAAGAAGCAGCAAAGACTGCATGGATAAAGCTGCTACACACCTCTGGACCTCAGTGTGGTTAATTTGGCCCAAATCCCAACACAATTCCTTCCAAAGCCATCCCTACAAAGTGCTTTGCAGTAGGATCACACGCAGAGCTGGAAGTGCTTGGTGATGTGGATGTATTTGGGGCCATGGTGAGCATGGCAGTGTTGGGTGGATGAACTCAGGTCTATTCTATCATTTCAAGGCCTGATTGTCAGCTGAAATAACTCTGAAGCATTTTACTGGAGCCTACAGAAGATAAAAGAAGGTTTGGAATAGGACATGGTGAAATGAGAAGAATTGAGCTTAAGACACTTCTACAAGATCAATCTCCTTAAAGCCCAAGTGTCAAAGAATCTGATTCTCTCCCTATTTAGAGTTCACTTCAGCCCATAGACCATTAAGGAATACCAAGTGTGTTCTCCTGAGTCACTCTGAATTTCCTGTGACTGCTGAAGTTGATCAACATGCTTAAAGTTTCCTAGAGTGGGGTAGGTTTGAAGGCACTAAACCCCAAACATGTCATCTTCAGAGGTTCTGTCCTGGGAGAGGGAGATGTGACCACAGAGGATGGTGAAGAAAGACATGCTTGCTGTTAGGTGTGAAGTACAGACACTCAAGTCTTAAAAGATGATGTGAAACAATTCAGTTTGTAGCTTTCTGGGGATGATTCAGCAGTGACTCAAGGAATTGGTCACAAGGAATGATGAAGTAGGTAAGGTGCTCTGGAAATCAGCTCCTGATGAGTTGTCTTGCCTTGCTTAAAAGAGCAGAAGATGCCATGTGTTGCATAGATATTCACCATTAATCTAGAAGTTAAACTGTTTTAAACCTTCAATATTTATGAAGGTGTTGCAGGGGGGAGGAAGCCTAATTATGATTTTAGTAGGAGAGTGAATTGCTTTGCTCATGGAGCTATGAGGAGATCAGGTCTGGCATCTGTAGCTGCTCAAATAAACACTGCTTGGTTTATGTGCTGATTATTTACCTTCTTGAAAGAATTTAGAGCCCCAATTTTTTCCTCTGGAGGTGTTGAGCTTTGTTCCCAGAAGCCAAGGCCCCAGCTGGTCCCACCAGGACTCTGCCTCCTGCTCTTGACCTCCTCAGGGGATTAGAGTTTCTCCATGTTTACATCTGAGACTTCAGACACATACAAGTTGCAATTTAGCCTGTGGAGATCTAGTGATCCAGACCTGAGCATAGCCCCAGATCATTGCACATGTTGATCTGCAGGAGCCCTGAGACACTAATCCTCCCTTTCTCTGTGGAGGAACCCTACTGCTGGCAGATCTTAGGCATCAGAAATAGGGCAAATTTGACCCATAGGCCTTGCCTCTTAACTTTGTCCTTAGAAAATAAGATGAAAACTTGTTCCTGAGCATATTTTAGTCATCCTCCAGCCCTTTTTTTTTCCTGAGGTATATGTAGTTTTTCATCCTGTGCAGAGCAAGCCATGATAAATATTTCACTTTGAAAGACTACTTGAGTTGGGAAATGATGCCAATAACTCTGATGTTCTGTCACAGGATTTGGGGAAGAACTGAGCTAAGATACTCAAAGCAATTAGCAAACATCAGGATGCTGAATGTGAGGAGAAACTGTCAATGGATGCTGCCTCTTTCCAGCTGTTCTGGGTCATGCAGCAGAGCTGCACTTGCATTTCTGTGCCCAGCCCATCAAAACACCTCTCTGATTAATTGGGTTTGACTCTGTGTCCTAAACTGTGTCTCAGGGAGTGGCAGTTAGTCTCTTCTCCCAGGTCACTAGTGTTAGGACAAGAGCAAATGGTCTCAGGTTGCACCAGGAGAGGTTCAGGTTGGATGTGAGGAACAATTTGTTGTCTGGCAGAGTGGTTAGGATTGGCCCAGGCTGCCCAGGGCAGTGCTGCAGTCCCCATCCCTGCAGGGGTTCAGACACCATGCACAGGTGACACTTGGGGACATGGTTTGGTGGCATGGAGGTACTGGGTTGACAGTTGGACTTGATGCTCTTGGAGGTCTTTTCCAACCTTAATGCTTGCAAGATTCTTGATTCTTCAACCCTTTCTGTGTTCCTATGCAGTGTGTAACTCTGAAGTGTTGCTCTCTGCAGGTGTTCTGAAGCCTCTCTGGGTTGGAGTTGCTTGAGCAATTGTTGCTGGTTTGTTCTCATCTGCCAGGCACAAAGAGCCTTTGGAAGAGCTTCTGTGCCCTTCTTGCTGAGGCTCAGAAGCTCTGGCAGAGGAAGGGCTTTGTGAGACACTGCTCTGGCACTAGCCCACACATTGCTCAGCTGACTGAGTGACTGGCTGCCACCACAAAGAAGTCTTCTTGCTTCCCACTCCTGCCTCAGCTGTTTTACCTTGTGGGCTGTGCTGGTCCCAAAGGGAAAGCAGCAGAGATGTAGCCAAGCAATCCTGGCAAGTTTTGGGGGTGGATGGATGGATGCACTTGGAGCACTTAAAGAGTCTTTGAAGTATGACTTTTTGGGGTATTATGAGAAGAGTGGGGGACAAAGGCAGGTGGAAAGCATGCAGAGCAGCTTGCCATTCTCTAGAGCTGTTAGCTCGACTGCAGGAGACACTGGAGAACAGGAGGAGGAACTTTTTTCCTTGGAGGGTACTGGAGCACTGGCCCAGGCTGCCCAGGGAGCTGCTGGAGTCTCCGTCTCTGCAGAGATTCCAAACCCACCTGGACACATCCTGTACAAGCTGCTCTAGGTTCTGCTGCTCTGAGATGTGGGTTGGACTAGATGATCTCCAGAGGTCCCTCCCAACCCCTGACACTCTGGGATTCTGTGAGCTCCAAAGCAGCACTTTGCTAGTTTATGTCCTCACTGTTTAGGAGGCAAAGAGACCTAGAGATCCAAGGGCACTGCTGCATCCTGTGTCCCACCTTGGCATGCAGTCAGAGGTGGCACTTGTGGAGAGGAGGGGACAGGAGAGGTGACCCTAAACTGACCAACAAATGATTCCATCCCATGGATGTCATATTCAGTGTAAAGCTGAGGGATTACCAGGGTCAAGAGGAGAGGGAAGGTAACAGAGAGCATCTGTCCCTGGCTTAGTGGCCAGCACTAACCTTTGACACCACCTTTCTAATGCTCTCTCTCTAGACCTTGTCCCTACAGGAATCTAAAATCACACCACTTAAATAGTTAAATTATTTGGCTTTGGTTTTTTTCATGATTTTCCTCTCTTCTTGTTTTATTTTGGGGGTTTTTAATATTAAACAGGTCTTGCTGCACTCCCAGGAGAGAGATTATGGTGTTTGGGTTTATGTGTGTGTGTGTATATTCCCTTGATGAAAAGATGTAACATGGAGAAGTTTTTCTGGGTGCAGAAGGTGCTGCAAAGCTGTTTAGGGATTGGAAATGATAAAACCTCTCTTGTGGGACTGGATGAAGGAGCAGTTAATTTGATAAGGAGAGATTGAAATAGTAGAGATGTGGTAAATCTGTTCTAAAAGCACCCAGCCCCTTGAGCATCTACTACTCAGTGCCTCTCCTTGTAGATTTGCACTAGTTAGGTGAGAATATCTACATATTTTACTGAAAATGCCTTTTTTTGGCAAGGCTTTAATGAGCATTTAATCTGCCAGTGTACAGGAAGCAGCTCTGAAGGGCTCCCAATTTCTTCCTTTTGGAAAAAGAGTGGGAAGTGAACATATTTTTCAGCAAGCTGCTTAGTATTTAAGCTTCAAATTGAGGTAGCTCCCATGGGTGCTGTTAGCTGTTCTCTCATCAGAGCAGCTCATGAAGGTACAGCAATGATCTGAGTGCTCCTCTTGGAGCTTCTGCACATTCCCAGCCATGCACCAGCAGCTTTCAAACCTCTCTTTAGCCTTTGATCAAATCCAATGACTACTGTGGGTAGTTTAAGAACCAGATGAGGTTGTTTAGAGGAGCATAGGACAAGCCCAAATTCATCCCGTGTGGCTCAGAGCATTGTCCTGCTGCTGCTGCCATTCTCTCAGGCCTGGGGAGCCTGGGCCAGTGCTCCAGCATCCTCTGGGGGAAGAACCTTGGCCTGAGAGCCAAGCTAAGCCTGCCCTGGCACAGCTCCATGCCATTCCCTCAGCAGGAAGCTGTAGGGCATCTGAAGAGAGGAGGAGGAGGAGGAGTAAATGTCACTGAAACAGCACAGCTAATGGCTTTTTGCTGCCACAGAAATGCTGAGGCCACCAGGGTGAAGCAGGAGACCTTTCCAAAGGGGCAGCATTGATCCTGTGAGGACAGTCCCATCACCATGATCTTATTGCTGTGACACTACATGATGGATACAGATGTTAATCACTTTATTTCCAAGGAGCTGCTGCAGGGTAAAGCTATTTCCCTTTCCTTACCCTGTCAGAATTCCCTCTCCTCTCTCTGCACCAACCCTAACCTAACAGGATGTAGCCTGATGGCAAAACACATCTTCATTTTGCTTTGAGGCAACCACATCTGGTGGTTTGGTTAGCTGCTTTTGTGAGTGATCTGGATGCTTCCTGAAGGCTGATAATCCTTAGGGAATTATGGATGTGCATCTGGCAGTAATAGTCAATACTGAAACTGCTAACAAACATAAAGCAATCACTTGGTCAAAGCCAAAACCAAGAGGAAAGGAAGGAGCAGATTTTGGGTGAAGTTAGTTAGTTGGGAGCAGATCTCTGGGTGAAGTTAGTTAGTTGGGAGCAGAAAATAGGAGGTTTTACTCCATCTAGCACTAAACACTTTATGGTTGTGGGATTCTTTTTCTCTTAAATCCGGGGGAAAAAAAAATGATTTCAAAGACCCATTACTAATGAAATGAGAATTAAGCACCTAACAAGCATGTAAAAGGGAAATGTGCATATTGTGTGTGTCTTTGATGGGGTGATTAATGACTGTCTAAGGATGTAAGTGAGGCAATGCCTGCAAGGAATAGATAGAGATACATATATTTTATTAGAGTAACTGCTAGAGTTGGAGGAGGGAGCCAGCCAAGATTCCTGGCACATCTATACCCTTTTTTTCAGCATATGTTTTTGTTCTGTCATTAGGGAGTGCAGTTCAGAGACTAGAAAATATGCCATATATCAGTGCCAGAATGCTTAGAGTTTCTACTTAAAATGAATTCCACTCCCTTTGTACATATACTTTAAATCTCTTTACTACTTCAAATGTAAAAGCCTTTTTTTTTTTCCAGGCTTATAAGAATGTGTTCCATGAATTGCCTTATCCAAATATTATTGCCAAACTGCCAGGCATGGATGGGGCTGCCACCACCTCTCTGGGCAACCTGGCACAGTGGCTCAGCACCCTCCTGGGGAACAACTTCTGCCTGACATCCAATCTAAATCTCCCCTGCTCAAGCTTGGATCCATTCCCCTAGTCCTAGCACTGCCTGACAGCCTAACAAGTCCTTCCCCAGCTTCCCTGCAGATCCTGGAAGGCCACAAGAAGGTCTCTGGGAGCCTTATTTTGAGCAGCATATGAGATATAATATTCAGATATAATTTTAACCTCTCTAGGTAGTTTCTTAGCCTCAGTGAAGTCACTTCCCAAGTACTTTTAAGAGGTAGAAAAATCAGAATAAATAAAGAATAGGAGCTAACTAAGTATTCCTAGTTTGTCCACACTGTATTATCATCCATGTTTATTATCACTGGGCAATTAGACCTCTATTTTCCCATTTTCCTTGCTGCTTATTGTCAAGACTAACTAACCACAGAAGAGTCTGTGATTCTAATTGGTTTGAGTGTGATGCAGAGCATGATTGCTCTCAGGATGGTTGAGTTTGTTGAGGGCTGCTGTTGGCTAGGGCATTGGCACAGGGAATTTGCTGTGTGCAGCTAGCATGAGTTGTCATTCAGGCAGGACAAAGCAATCAATGGGTGGAGGAGTTAGCTGTTTGATGTGTCACAGATGATGTTGACACTTCCACACAAGAAAGCTGCAAGTGAAATGAGAGTCTGGGCCTGGATGTCCATTTGTTCTTCATGTTTGCCTAGCTCCAGCTCAATTTCTTACTGGAATTCCTAGAGCAGAGAAGGCAAGAGAAGATGAGCACAATGAAACCTCTCCCTCTCTTCAGGGAGTTCTGAGGCTATGGCTTCTGTTTTGTTTCCATTCAGTTCTGGGCTCCTCAGGACAAGAGAGACATGGAGCTCCTGGAGAGAGTCCACAGACTGCTCCAAAGAGGATTTAGGCCTTGTTTTTGGATGATATTAGGTTTTTAATATCTGTATGATTTGTGGTGAGTGTCTATCTAAACCCAACCAAGCAATGAAGCCTGCATACATTCCCCTTTATAATCTCTATTTAAGGTCTCCTTTCCTTACCTGCCTTGCTATTTATAGACAACTCATGAATATTCAGCACATTTAATATGTCTTATATCTGATTATCATGGAGGGGGGAAAAAAGGTGCAGTTCTCAGGAATAAATACTCAAACAATAAATGAGCTGCAAGAGGAGAATAATTCAGAGCAGAGATAGCCAAGGAGGCTAATTCAGAGCAGAGTTAGTTAGCCAAGGAGAAGGGAAGCAGGAAAGAGAAAGCTCTGAATAAAACAACTTTTTGGCCTACTTCTCTCTTATTTTGTGAAGAGGAAAGGAATAAATCACATGGAACTGACTAAGATTTGGTTAATTGAGAGGAGAACATAGGAAAGTAGTTGAGAATAATGAAAGGCCAAGAAAAATCTTGAACATGCCTTTAAAAATCTATATATTCACCCTAATCTCCAAGCTTAATCATAATTTATATTGTAAAGATTTACATGATTTTTTTTCCTTCCCTTAACAAGTCCTAAAATGCAAATACTCAAGAGCTGAGTGGGAGCAGAGCAATGTTTCCAAGGGTAGTCACAAGTCAAATTAAAAGGAACTAAATACATGATTTTTCCCATTCTTGAAGTGGTTTCCCAAGCCATTTAAACAGTTTGGATAAAGATATTTCCAACCCTTTAAAATTGAGCTGAGCAAAACAATTCTGTCCTTGTGGGGTGGTGGTGTGAGTGCTTAGGGTGGACAAGTCATCACTACTCATGACACTTAATAGGTCTTAGGGCTGATTATTATGGAACAAAGAAAAGTAATAAATAAATAGAATAAATAAATAAAGAAATAGTCAACCAAGCAAGATAGAGTTGCTATAAATGCTTTCAGCTCAAACTGATGGGAGCTGGTGTAATCCTTGCACTGAGAACCACTCAGGCTGCATCTAAAAGAGAGAATTCCTCTCCTTTTTTCTCCTTAAGAGAGGTATTTGGGAGAAGTTGGATGCATTTTTGCTCTAGTGAACTAAACAGCCCAAGGTGGGACACAAGAGGAAGCAGTGACCTGGGTTTGGAGGCCAGCTCTGTCCATCAAGCCTTGGCACAGCTGTCTGAGAGAAGATGCTGGCAAGAGGAGAAAGCAAGGGAAAGCACTGAGCAGAATTAGTCCTGGGCTAACCCAAACCAGGGAAGGGTGGTTTGTAAGTCATCTGGCTAGGAGTTCTCCCCTCTGACCCAGCTCTCTGGGAGGATCAGGCACACAGCATCTCCACAGCAGGCTCTGCAGCATCCCTGGGGCAGAGAGATGCTAGCAGCTGGCTTGCTCAGCATTGCCCATGAAACACTCCAGCTCCTTTTGACCATGGACTTGTTAATGACTCATCTCTCTTTACAACACAAGTGGAATATCTTCCTTCTCTTGCTTGGGCTTTTTTCTTCTCCCTCACTTGATTCTGTGGTTCTTTTCAGCTATTATTTTCTCCTTGCTTTTTCAGGCTCAATGCAGCTGTCTCATAGCTTCTGTTGCCTTCTCTTAGTGCTTTAATTGGCATTATACCTCCTTGACCTAGAAGAACAAGGGCACTTTTTTCTTCTAAAGCAAGCAAATGATATACTTCAGGTTGTGTAGCAACTCCTTGAAAGGATTTCTGGAGGGAAGCACTGTAAAATTGCAATATATTGAGCTCAGAACATCTCTATTTTTTATTCACTGTGGTATTTGTAAGCTGCTGTTAAAGATGCAAACCTAATCCCATCGTTCAATTCAGCCTGGTACAGTTCTCCATACCTAAATTTAGGTCTGGAACATTTCAACTACTGTAAGAAGAGTCATTATTATCAATCCATTATTTTCATTAGTTAAAAACAACCCAACTTTGGGTGTATTAAGGAAGTGAGGGAGAAAAGAAGCAATAAAATAGAGGCTTGATTAAAAGTAGGGGTGAGGAGAAGCTGCTCCAGTGCAAGCTTCACAAGGGAAAGGTGGGAAGAACTCCTCATTTTCCTTGCCTTGCTTAGCCTAAAGGAGGAGAGGAACAGCAGAGAGCTATTATTCTCATCCCTAAGGAGTAGCAGCCAAAAATCATGGAATCATTAAGGTTGGAAAAGACCTCTAAGAGCATCAAGTCTGATTGTTGGCCCAACACTCCCATGCCAATAAAACCATGTCCCCAAGTGTCACCTGTGCATGGTGCCTGAAGCCCTGCAGGGCTGGGGACTGCAGCACTGCCCTGGGCAGCCTGGGCCAATCCTAACCACTCTTTCAGTGAAGAAATTCTTCCTAACATCCAATCTAAACCTCCCTGGTACAACTTGAGGCCATTGCCTGGTGTCATCTAAAGGTCCTTGAAGCTGGGAAATGGTCTATGTGTTTTGGCAGGGATTAATCCATCTCAAGATGATGTACAGCACTAGCAAATATATATATATATATATTTCAGATTTAAATTAAAAGACCAAAAGACTTGTGCCATGGTAAGTGCCTTGGCAAAATGAGCTGTTAACTTTGGTGTGGTTGCACTTGATGAGCTTAGAGGTCACGTGCAACCCTAGTGACTCTGTGATTGTCCTCAGATGATTCCTGTGATGAACAATTAAATGTGGTGGTGGTGATCTTTTCCCTCCTCTGACACATGCTGTCTGGATTCAGCAGTATAGCTCCTGTGGCAAGAGAATGCTGAAGTCTGGGAGCTTTCAGGTCAGCTTTCCAGTGGAGAAGGGATGACAGGAGCTTCACAGGGTTCTTCTCTTTCAGATGACTTATTTCCACACAAACACCAGGGGTTTTGACCTGTAGTGGCCCAGTAGGATGCAAAGTTTCCTCTACCCTCTCTCAGCCTCACATCATGTCCTGGAGTCTAAAGCTAAGAACTTTTGGGCTTGCTGTCTCTCTCTCTCTCCTACACAGGACAGGGAATAACTCAGCCAAAAACATGTGCTTTCCCTCTAAGGATGAACTCACTAAGCCATCAAGCAAATCAGACTAGAGTTATCAACTCCTGCATCAGCCCAGGGCCTCCAGGTTGCCTTTCCTGTGGGAATGGCTCAGCTCTTCCATCCCTGAGCTATTTACTACCTTTAAGACAGAGGAAAAGAAGAATCTCCTAAGAGGAATCTGCTGCTCAAGTAGAGGAGGAAAAGAGTGATAGTAACCTGGATTTATTCTGAGGATGCTCAGCCTGTTGGATTTGGTTTTGAAGGGCTGGAGGTGTCCTCAGTTGGGTAGATTGGCACAGGAAAACTCAGTCAAACTCTACAGTTGAGGAGGAAATGAGAAGTTGGTGTGGTGAGATGTTAAAGGGCTCAGAGGAGAGGAAAATTCCTCTCTGGGGCTTCAGAAGAAGAGCAATATTCCTCTCTAAGGGTTCATCAGTCACATGCATGGCTGTTTCTGTCTGCTTCCATTAGCATCTCCAGTGACTCCAAAAGCACCTCTGTCTTCTCCAAGCACTCAACTAACCAGATTGTGCTTGCAGTGATGGGGGAGAGCCCCCATCTGGGAAGGTACCTGCTTCCACCCAGCCTGAGGAGTTCTAAAGAGGTTTTCCAGGCTCTTTTCCAGCATTGACAGTCCTACCAGCTCCTCAGAAAAGGGAATATTGACTCTTTCTTTGAGCTTATTTTTTTATTTTTAATTAACAAAGCCAAGCTAATTGCTATCATCCCCAGCTACTCAGTCTTGAGGGGAGGAGAGCTGAAGATAGCATTTGACAGGTCTTTGTCTTTAGTTGATCTTGTCAAGTCAGTGCTGGTCACTCAGATCAAGCTCTTCCAAGTCCATCTTGAAGGTTTTCTCAGCATCTTTTTGAGCTACAAAGCCCTGGCAAGAGTCACCATGCAACCTCTGTGCCCTTGCCTCATGGTGTCCTTCATCCATGCTAATCAAATCCTCTTCTTTCTCTTCCCCTAAACACTTGTTCCTCTGCTCAGTGATTCATTTTTACAGCAAAAATAACAATGTCTTTAAAATTTTAAGACAAATCTATAGTTATGAGGACAGAAATAGCTTTTTTTTTTTTTTTTCCACAGAGAAAAAGATGTATTAGCATGTTTTATTCAGGAGGTTTCTTCCCATACAGATGAATAAAATACTTTAGGGCTTGAAATGAGTCCTTGAGGAGTGAGAGAAACTTGAGGCTGGGCAAGGCTCTAGAGCACAAGTGTGCTGAGGAGCAGCTGAGGGCACTGGGCTTGCTTAGGCTGGAGCACAGGAGGCTCAGGGGAGACCTTCTCCCTCTCTGCAGCTCCCTGCAAGGAGCTTGGAGCCAGCTGGCCCTTGGGCTCTTCTCCCAGCTCACTAGTGCTAGGACAAGAGGAGCCAGCAGATTGTGCTGAGATGAGAGACACAATCAGCCAAGGATGCCTGGATGAAGGAGAGCACAAGTGCAAATGAAGAGGAGGGGATGCCATTGATCAGCCATCACTCAGGAAGATGGGTGATAATTAAACTGCTGTGGTGAGATCTGATTTATCACAGCACCAAGCCTCAGAGCATTTGTGGTTAGTGGGGATGAGAAGAATGAGCTTACAAAAGTGATGTTTGCCTTGAGGAAGTCATTGGTATAACATAATTTATGTCTCTTTTGCTAGCTGATGGAGCCTTGCATGCCTTACATCCCATTGTGTCATTGTCTCAGTGCCTACAGTAAGGACAAGTTGCACCAGGGGAAGATTAGATTGGATGTCAAGTGGAATATTTCCCTGTAAGGGTTGTTCAGGCTTGGCCCAGGAGGTGCTGGAGTCACCATCCCTGGAAGGGTTAAGAAACATCTAGCTGCTCTCCTTAGGGCCATGGGTTAGTGGCATGGCAGTGATAGGGATGCTTGGACCTGATGAGCTTAGAGATCTCTGCCAACCTTCATGATTCTGTGACTGGTGCAGCATGGGGAAAGAAGTAGAACATGTTGATCTGCCTTCTTCTGGAGTATCCATCCTGCCCTAGGAGTATATTGTGTTTTCTGACAATGAATTTGATGCTAATTGCTACTCTTGAGTCCGTGAGATGAATCTGCATCCAGCAGATGAGACAAAGTAGGCTTCAGTGCATCCAAGAGGCAGATGATTCCAGGAGCTTGTCTCAGAGAGGATGGCAAGATGCTTTGGGGAAAGTAATAAATAGGTAGGGAGCAAACCAAGTGTTTTTAATGAAGTTAGGGCTGTGTTTAAGCCCTTTTCAGACTTAAGTTGTGACCTCAGCTTCAAGAAGCACAGAGGCCTCCCCATCAATTCCTGTCATGCTTCCCTATCAAAGATGATTTTCTGCTCTAGCTCATTCTGTCAGTGGTAGGTAACAGAATAGAGACAATAAGCAATACAGAAAACAAGAAGAAAGGTTTATCAGGCAAAAGAAATCTGATTTTCTTTATACATTACAATGTCTGGCTTGGCTCCTTATGAATCTTCTCCCACTCTGATTCTCCAAACTCACAAAGGCTCCTCAGGAGTTGGGCAATGCAAAGGTCAGCTCTGAGTTGTTGTTTACTTTAGGACATCTTTTCCCAGCCTAATTTTAAAGACAAATAAATGTACTATTCACCTGAAACACCCAGGGAGCCAAAACATCATGAAGCGTTTAAGATGCTTAAGATTAATTAGCTAATCTATTAAATGAGAGGTTGAGGAGCAGGGAGGAATAGTTGAAGGATGCTTCATTAATAGTTGTGATGATCCCCCTGGATATTTTTTCAGGCTGGAAAATCCAAGGTTTGCAAGCTTGTTCCCTCTTTGCACATGGAGTTCTGGAGGTGATCATGGGGGATGCTAGAGTAGAGCATCTTCACAGCAAAGATCTCTCCTGTTCCATGGAATCATGAGCTGGAAGGATCCACCAGGATCATTGAGTGCAAGTGCTGTGTGTGCCCAGGACAAGCCCAAATTCATCCCGTGTGGCTCAGAGCATTGTCCTGATGCTGCTGCCATTCCCTCAGGCCTGGGGAGCCTGGGCCAGTGCTCCAGCATCCTCTGGGGGAAGAACCTTGTTCTTTGTTGTGGATGCTCCATCCACTGAAGAATTCCAGGCTGTGTTGGATGGGGCTTTGCCCAACCTGCTCAAGTGGAAGGTGCCACTGCCCACAGCAGGAGGGTTGGAACTAGATGATGTTGAAGGTCCCTTCCAACCCAAACCAGTCTATGACTGCAAAATGCCTAATGTTGTAGTGTTTTCCAGCCATTCCAATGTCAGAAGCTTCCTAGTGGTAGGCCAGGCCAGTGTCACTGGATGCAGTGCCAGCAGCATGGCAGGGCAAGAACACTCCTCAAAGAAGTGTGCAAGGAGTAGGTGCTGAGGAAAGGGAGCTTCCTCCATCACTTCTCCAGCTGAAAGCAGAGATTTCCATTGCTTTCCCTTTCCCTAGGTGCTTATTAACTGTAGGTGCTGTCAGAATCTGGGAGTTCTTTTCCCCCAAAGCCTGGAATTAAGATGTTTATTGTTAGGTCTTGTTGAAGAATGACTTGAGCTTGTTTGCTAAGCAGCTGCTTAGGCCCCTCCAGCAGATCCTTGGCTTTCAGCTGGCTAAAGACTAGTGGGAAAAGGTAACTGATTGCAAGTGAAAACACACACAGCTCACCTGGGGAGCACAAGGAGTGGGCTTCTTTCTCTTCTGATGCTTGAAGGAGGACTTAAAGCCCTCAAAGCCTCCTCCTCTACAAAGGACCTGCTGTACCCTGCAAGGATTTGCTCAGCTTTCTGCATCCTGCAAGAGCAAAACAAAGAGAAAACCTTTATTCCTACCCCCCACCCCCTTTTGGTGTTCAGAGAGACTAAGAGCCAATTAAGGAATAAAAAGGAAATATTTGATGGCTGAAAACCTAGCAATGTTTATCTATCCCAGGTCAATTTGACATTTAATATCTTGTTTTCCCTTCAGGGGCAATTTAAGCCTTTCTAGAGCAGGGCTGAGCTGTTTCTGCCTTGCATATTTGGGTTGGGTTGGGTTGGTTTTTGTTTTATGTAGGTGTTTTATTATCACTGCAGCAGTGAACATTTCTTTATGTGCACAGCTGCTCCCTAAAGAAGATTCATGTGTACAGTAAAGGCTTTATTAAGACTGATCATGCCCTCCTGAAGAGTTAGAATCCTCTTCAATAATTTAAGGCTATCCAATTGTTGGATTCTTCTTTCTAGAACTAGGGATAAAAAAGGAGGGGAAACAGTTAGCCTTTTGTGTGTGTGTATGTATGCATTTATTTTACTAGATTAATGCAAGATTATTGAAGAGCTTTGTAAATAAGACTAAGTAGTCAGCAGCTCTCCTTCTCCTCTCCTCCATCTCCTTCTCCTTCTCCTCCATCTCCTTCTCCTCTCCTCCATCTCCTTCTCCTCTCCTCCATCTCCTTCTCCTCTCCTCCATCTCCTTCTCCTTCTCCCTCTCTTCCATCTCCTTCTCCCTCTCTTCCATCTCCTTCTCC
>VWZO01011339.1:220404-239174 GCA_013396975.1 Bucco capensis | reverse complement strand
CCCAGCTCTCTCCTCTCTGCCTGCCCAGCTCTCTCCTCTCTGCCTGCCCAGCTCTCTCCTCTCTGCCTGCCCAGCTCTCTCCTCACTACCTGCCCAGCTCTCTCCTCTCTGCCTGCTCTGAGTTATCTCTATTCATGCACAATTTACTTTCCCCTCACCAAAAATCAGAGACTCCAAAGTTCAATTTGACCTTTGCAAGTCTCCTCTCTGCTGGGGATGAATTTTTGATGTCCCTTTTAATTAGGCAATGATCTCCTGGCCCTTGACTCTCTTCATGAAGGGAATGGTACTGTTAAACTAGCTCAGTATTTTGAGCTCTCTCATTACAATCCTTGGCTTGATGAGCTTTGAGGTCTTTCCCAACTTGAAGGAATCTCTGTCAGTTGATGATGTTGAACTGCAAATTAGAGGATTTCTAACCAGGCCAGCTTTGTGTTTCATGTTTTCCCTCAGAAATAGTAGAATAAGAAGCTAACTCCCTGTAAGATCATACATCTTTACTTCCCAAAGCAAAGTAGCACTCTCAAAGTCATTGAGCCATGAATTCCTTGCCATTCCTGTGTTTCACAAAGAGGATACAAGAACCTGGAAGATGAGTCATTTTTCCTTCCCATTCTTGTTCTGAAGACACTCCTGAAGGGAAAATTCCTGTAGGGAACAAAGTGATGGTGAAAGGAAGAGGTTTACTAAGCACTTGTCCCTCTTCCTGGAGTGCCAACCCTTAGCTGGAGCATCTCCAGGTCCTCCTACTCCTGAATGGAGAGAGTAGCAAACTAGTGCAAATATTCAGTGCTACTGTCAGATTTAAGTCATTTTCTACTTCACTTTTCCCTCCCCTTTTTAATTACAACAAGCACTCACCCATAAATTGTGCCTACCCTTTGGTTGTTAATGGGAGATTTAATTTTCTGGTTGAATATTCTGTTGAATATTCATCCTGATGGAATGTTTGACTCCAAAGGAAAAAGCAGATTCTGGAAACTAAGAATATATAGCCAAGAGAAAAAAGAGCAGTGGAAGTCTTTTTCTTGCTTATTTTTTTACTATGAAGCTAAAAAATGAACCAAGTTGTCTAAGGAAAACGAGGATATTCAGTTTTCTGTGAGAAACTTTCCTTACAAATTGAAGTAAAGCATCTTCTAAGCCTTGGCTGAAAGTAAGGAGTGTTGAGAATATATATAATAGATATGGTTCTTGTATATAATTCTTAGCTATAATTCTATATGGATATATGATTCTATGATATCAAATTATATATATAACAGAGATAATTATACTGTAGATCTATTATAATGAACTCTACATTGCATTTCTTATCAATACTTGAATCTCCATGGTGTCCATCTGAGTGTGGTCAGCTCTTCCAGTNAGATTTTTTATTATAATAGATAACATATAATATATATAATTAGATAATAAATAATATATATTATTAGATAATAAATAATATAAATTAGATAATAAGTAATATAATACATAATATATATAATTATGTATTGCAGTTAATATTTTAGTTAAATATATATATTACCTTTAAAGCCCTGTTTTGTATTTAAAACTCTCTTTTAGAATATCTTCTCCCCCCCCTGCATTTTTATCCCATGCAATGTGGCTCAGTGTAAGGCACTGAAATGCTTCCTGTCAGCCTGGGTTTGGGGATGAGTGAGTGCTTCAGTGCTAAGCCCAGCACCATGTGCTTATTGGCTCTCTAATGGCAGCAGCAGCTAATGACTGCAGGCCAGTCTTCAAGGAGCACTTTGTCCCTTTGATCCTGTTGCTGTTGAATGTGTACAATGGTTTATTCCATCTTTCTTTTCCTTGAGGAATCAGCTTGTTTTCCCAAAGTGTTGTTCTTCTTAGGAATAGATTCTTTTATATTCTGCTTAATTTGTGCCTTTCATACATCCTTTTCCTTCTGTAGAAAAAGGCATGTGGAGGTGGCACTTGGAGCCATGGGGATGTTGGGTTGCTGNCTAAGAATATATAGCCAAGAGAAAAAAGAGCAGTGGAAGTCTTTTTCTTGCTTATTTTTTTACTATGAAGCTAAAAAATGAACCAAGTTGTCTAAGGAAAACGAGGATATTCAGTTTTCTGTGAGAAACTTTCCTTACAAATTGAAGTAAAGCATCTTCTAAGCCTTGGCTGAAAGTAAGGAGTGTTGAGAATATATATAATAGATATGGTTCTTGTATATAATTCTTAGCTATAATTCTATATGGATATATGATTCTATGATATCAAATTATATATATAACAGAGATAATTATACTGTAGATCTATTATAATGAACTCTACATTGCATTTCTTATCAATACTTGAATCTCCATGGTGTCCATCTGAGTGTGGTCAGCTCTTCCAGTTTTTAGAGTGATAACTTCAGGTTTATTTGCTGCTATCAATATTGGGATAAGACAAGAGTTGGGAAAGGAAATAGGAATTGTGGCCTATTTATGGATTTCATTTATTGGTTCATCTTGGTAGTTAGAAAATGGATTTTGGTATGCATTTAATTATGTATTGATTGGAATTATAGGTCAATTGGAAAATATAGTATTATATCTAGTATATTATATATATCAATATATACTATATTATTATATTATATATCATATAGGTAATACTATACGATAATAAATAAATTTAATAATTATTACTATTATTAATTATATATTGTATATAATCTATTACATATATGTAATAGATCTTATTATATTATTAATATAATACACTAATATATTAATATATCATATATTTGATTATGTTATNTCCCAAAGTGTTGTTCTTCTTAGGAATAGATTCTTTTATATTCTGCTTAATTTGTGCCTTTCATACATCCTTCTCCTTCTGTAGAAAAAGGCATGTGGAGGTGGCACTCGGAGCCATGGGGATGTTGGGTTGCTGGTTGGACTTGATGCTCTTCGAGGTCTTTTCCAGCTCATCCAGTCCAACCATACCTATCACTGCCATCATACCACTAAACCCTAGCCCTAAGTACAGCAACCACTCCAGCTTTTTCTCTGGGAGAAAGGATATGGAGAGTGTGAAGCTTGAGGGTTATCCTTAGTGTCTGGACAATCAGAAGGTCATCAAGGACAAGACAAAGGAGTAAGGCTTTTGTGGTCAAAAGGTCAATGGTTTAGCTGCCCTGCCTGTCACTACACTTGGTCAGATTTTATGTCTCCACATCAGTCCTTTTTATTCCAGGTCAGAAGAGTCATGGTGAAAGGTTTGGGCAGCAGTTTATCACCAAGAAAACTAGGCTGGAAGTGTCCATGCAGCTATGAGCTCAAGGCTGCAGCCATTCATCTCCTGGAAGCTGCTTTAGGAAGCTCCAGGAGAGGAGTTGTTCACGTGCTAGCTTAACTTTCTTGCTCTATTGTCAGGAACAGCTAAGACAATAACATCCACAGGATGAGAAATGCAATTATCCTCCTTCTAACAGTTCTGTTAGAGCAATCTGCATCCAGACAAGTAAACTATAAATCCTACTCAAAATACCTTTTTTTTCCCCTTCTAAAGGAGCTATTCCCCATCCAGAAATGCTGATCTGTAATGAAAAACACCACAAAATGATCTAATTGTCACACCACAGATGTGTTTTTCTGTCAGAAGTTTCATCACTTGGTGACTTGGCTTGCTGGATTTGTAGCAATATCATTTTCAGTCATTTTCAACTTGAGGAAATGGCCTCAAGTTGCACCAGGAGAGGTTCAGGTTGGATATTAGGATGGATTTGTTGTGTGCCAGAGTGGTTAGGATTGGCCCAGGCTGCCCAGGGCAGTGCTGCAGTCCCCATCCCTGCAGGGGTTCAGACACCATGCACAGGTGACACTTGGGGACATGGTTTAGTGGCATGGGAGAGTTGGGTGCATAGTTGGACTTGATGATTTTCAAAGTCTTTTCCAATCTTAGTGATTAATGATTCTATGATTACAACAAAAAGAAAGGCAGTAGATGAAAGCTGAGTTGGCCTAGTCATCCCAGGAACACCTTACATCACTGGGCAAGTGGGGTAGGGATCTCCATCCCAAGCCCTGTAGACAGCTAGAGTCACTCAGGTCCCATTAACCATTTCAAACAAAAGATGAACTAGTTCTGTGGTTAAATGAGGAGGACTCTAAGCTCTCTTTTGTCAAGAAACACAAATCCCATCAGCTGGCTCTTATCAGTGTTGTCCCTGCTAGCAGCAGACACTGTCTGTGAGAGCATGCAGGGAGCTGCAGAGAGTGAGGGACTGAGCTGGGGAGGGAAATGACTGAGCAGAACCAGCTCTGTTTTAACCCAAACCCTGCAAGCAACGTCAGTGAGCTGTAGAGATCACAGCTCTCTCTTGCCTCTCCCACCACTAAAGCTAGAACAAACCAAAAGGGAGCCTTGGCCATTCCTTCTGCCCCAGCCCTCCTGGGTAAAAAGCCACTCTGCAGTGACTAATGCCCTAATATTGTAGGCTGACCTCTCTCTCATTTGCCAGCTCATGTATGCACACAAGTATCTCCTGGAGAACCTTGTTCCTGAGACATTATCTCCTTGCAGCCAAGCTTCATCCACCTACGAGGTGACAACTGCTGAAGAATGGAGTGGTGTTAATCAGGTTCTGCCTGAGGAGATGCTGAATCACAGAGCTCTGCTCCCAGGCTCTTGGGATTGGGGAATTAACTGAAGGAGAAGGAAAAGGATAGATAGAAAGCTCTGAGAAAAGGTTGAAGAATGCTTGTAGTCCATGATCCTCTGTATCCCAGTGATTGGAATTAGGCTATCAAGCAGTGCTAGGACTAGGGGAATGGATCCAAGCTTGAGGAGGGGAGATTTCAGTTGGCTGTTAGGCACAAGTTGTTGCCCAGGAGGGTGCTGAGCCACTGTGCCAGGTTGCCCAGAGAGGTGGTGGCAGCCCCAGCCCTGGCAGTGTTGGGGCTGGGAGCAAGCTGCTCTAGTGCCAGCTGTCCCTGCACATGGACCTAGAGGAGCTGCCAGGGCTCTGCCAGCCCTGACCAGGCTGGGATTCTATGAATAATGTCATGATATTCCACTTGAGTAGAATGTACAGATAGCATGTGGTTGAATCAAAATCTAGTGTTCAAAGAGGAGAGGAAAGAGAGATGCTCATAGGGATACTAATGAGCTTAGTGTTTACTGCAGCAAATCATGTCTCTCTCATTTGCACAGAGATAATTGTCATCAACTAATTTGAGGCTGAACTCTGATTTTTTATTTTTTTTTTGTCACTGGGTGTTCAATTTGATGGAAAGGTCAGTGTGGAGCATCCTGGATTCAACACTTTTGTTTATCCAAAATATCCACTCCAGCACTGCAGAGGTCTCTCAGCAGGGATTGGGATGATGAAAATAGTGTTAAATACCTAAAATAAGCTTTTTCTTTTTGTTTTTACTTTATTTCTGTACTTCATATGGTGAGATATTGATAAATAGTAGTGAACATCTGGAATAAGCATGATATCAGTCTGCTGACACAAGTTGGTACCTTCATTATATGATGAAAGATGGAGAGGGAGAACTTGTCATGCTCTGCAGCTCCCTGCAAGGAGCTTGGAGCCAGCTGGGCCTTGGGCTCTTCTGCCAGGTCACTAGTGCTAGGACAAGAGCAAATGGCCTCAAGTTGCTCCAGGAGAGGTTCAGCTTGGATATTAGGATGGATTCCTTGTGTGCCAGAGTGGTTAGGATTGTCCCAGGCTGCCCAGGGCAGTGCTGCAGTCCCCATCCCTGCAGGGGTTCAGACACCATGCAGAGGTGACACTTGGGGACATGGTTTGGTGGCATGAGGTGTTGGGTTGATGGTTGGATTGATCATGGAGGTCTTTTCCAACCTTACTGATTCCATGAGTAAATCTGCATGGCTGACATCATGGGGTTTGTGGCAGTTTGTTGCTTCCTAAGAGAGCCAACCAGGTCTAGGATACCAGCAATCACTTTGTGTTCACACAGCATCATCTCCCCTTCAAATACTCATTTTCTCCACCTTCCAGTTTGCTTCCTTGAATTCAGTGCCCACAGCAAAGCTCCTGGGAAGCAGCAAGAGCTCTCACTCAGCAGAACCCTACCCTTGGCCAACACCTGCCACCAGTCAAGTGGCACTTGCTGGCATGATCCCAGCTGAGTTGCAGCTGGTTCTTCCCACACTTCCCTACCTCCCATTCCCAGCTATTCCAGAGGGAGGTGAGCATCTTTGCTGCTTTGCTGAGCTCTAGAGAGCTTAGCCATAATTACTGGGCTGGAGGCAGGCAGCAGCACTAAGGCAGGAGCTGGAAGGAAGCCCAAGCTACACCAGCAGCAGGAACTGCTCATGTGTGGCACTGAATATTTGGTTGGAAAGGAGTAATCCTGAGTTTGGGAATAGATTAGGAGAAGGGAAATTAAAGTGTCTTGAGCCAGACTCTGCTACAGTGCTGAGGAAGAAGCAGCTGAGCTGCTGAAAGGTTGGATGCTAGGCAGAAGTTGTTCCCCAGGAGGATGGTGAGACACTGGCCCAGGTTGCCCAGAGAGGGCCTGTCCTGTTGTCCTGTCACAAGAGTCTGTCTCCATCTTTTTTGTAGGCTCCCTTTAAATCCTGAAAGCTGAGAGGTTCAATGGAAGGAGTGGTCCATGCTGGGCATGCTCCTGCTCTGTTCACTAGGCAACTGCTCCTGGCTGCTGCTTGAGGCAAGCTTCTGTGTGGAGATGTGGTGCTGAGGGACATGGGGTGCTTAGTGTGGAGCAGAGGAGGCTCAGGGGAGAGCTCCATCTCTACATTCCCTGCAGGGAGGTTGCAGTGAGCTGGGGGTTGGTCTCTTCTCCTGGGTTAACAGTGAGAGGACAAGAGGAAATGGCCTCAAGTTGCACCAGGAGAGGTTTAGATTGGATGTGAGGAGGAATTTCTTCCCTGCAAGGGTTGTTCAGTCTTGTCCCAGGCTGCCCAGGGAGGTGCTGGAGTCACCATCCCTGCAGGGGTTAAGGAACATTGAGATGCTCTCCTTAGGGCCATGGCTTAGTGGCATGGCAGTGATAGGGATGCTTGGAATTGCTGAGCTTGGAGGTCTCTGCCAACCTTCCTGATTCTGTGATGAGCTGGCAGTGCTGGCTAATGGTTGGACTTGATAGTCTTAAAAGTCTCTTCCAACCTAAATGATTCTGTGGTTCTGGGCATCCTGCTGTGTGTAACCCTCCTTTAGCAAAGGGGTTGGACTAGATCATCTCCAGAGGTTCCTTCCAACCCTCACCATGCTGGGATTCTGATTCAAGGTGACTTAGAACTTCTATAATCATTGACCATTTCTGCACTGGTAGTTTCATCACCCTCTGAGGTCCTCAGTGGATGCTGGTAACATGTAGACAGAGCCCAACAGCCTCTTCTCTCTGTGAAGGAATTCCACTGACCAAAATACCTTGGAAAAAGAAAAGACCTCTAGATTTTCAACATCTGAGCTGTCTTACTAACACCACTTTATCAGGAGCTATGCTGCTGGAGCCAATCAATTCTCCCCTGGCTTGCTTGACTTTTTCTAGGAAGCCTTCAGTTCTTCTGCTTGAGCTTCCCTTGTCCTGCTGGCCTTCAGAGCAAACAGAAGGCACAACACAGAACTGATGCTTCCCCATCTGTTTCCTCTAATCCATGTCCTTTGCTCCAAAGGACTGGTGGGAGCAGAGAAGGAACAGAGGCCTCACTTATCAAACCACACAGCCAGAGCCTCCAGAGAGCCAAAGCTGTGTTTGGAGAAGGATTTTCCTGGCTGATGCCACCAAATTCTGCCTGGATCTCAGAGGGATTTTGGGCATCTGACAAAAAACACCCCAACAAAACCCATTCCATCCAGATCCTGAAAAAAACCAGTTTGAATTAGTCAAATCCTAGATTCATCTCTCCCATCCATGATAAACAAAAGCAATAAAACATCTCTCCAGGTTAAAAAAAAAATAGACATTTGGAAACATGATGTCATGTTCTCTCCTAAAAACCCCAAAGGACAAGATTAAATCACACAGAAACAAAGAAAAAAAAGGCAAAAAATAACAAGTAAAAAAGAAAGCTTCCACTTGTACCCCAGAGGAGGGAAGGATGTGGTCCCACAAGAGGTTTTGTACATGGTGATTGCTTTCTTAGCAAGTGTGGTGAAGACCTAGAGCTTCTCTCAGCAGCACTAAGGGTTGTGGCTTGGTGTTAGGGATTAAGGATTGAGGCTCAGTGGTGTGGATGTGATTCCTTTAAGGAACTGGGGTTGTTCTGCAGCTGGAGATGATGCAGCAGTGTGGCCAAGAAGGCCATGAGCATCCTGCCTTGGATCAGCTCCAGTGTGGCAGCAGCACTAGGGCAGGGATTGTCCTGCTGGGCTGGGCACTGGGGAGGCCACAGCTCCAATGCTGGGCTCAGCTTTGGGCTCCTCCCTCCCTGCCAGAAGGACACTGAGGTGCTGCAGTGTGTGCAGAGCAGGGCAAGGGAGCTGGGCAAGGCTCTAGAGCACAAGTGTGCTGAGGAGCAGCTGAGGGCACTGGGCTTGCTTAGGCTGGAGCACAGGAGGCTCAGGGGAGACCTCCTCCCTCTCTGCAGCTCCCTGCAAGGAGCTTGGAGCCAGCTGGGCCTTGGGCTCTTTAAGGATAAAGAACCAACAGACTAGTGGAAGCTAATTCCTTCTTGATTTTCATGTGAATTACCTGTGTGTGTGATGGGTTTTGGTGAGATGTGCTGAGAAACATCACTGTGTCCACAGGGCTTCGTTTTAATTTTGCCTTTTTCTTAGCCAAAAAAACCCAGTGAAAACCAAGAAAAACAAAGCAAAAAACCCACCAAATCTTGATATACTTTCCCTTCTGTCTCTCAGTAAAAGCCTTGCCTCATGCCCATGCACACTTGCAGATGTGTAGGTGTATTTTTACATGCATTTGACTTTCAAACTGTGTTGGATTCCTGGAGTGGCTGAGCTCTCTATCTCTGGCTGCTATCTGGAAAGCTGATGAAAAAATTAAATGCTCCTCTGGAAGGAAATGCACAAATAAGATACATTCTGTCTCAAAAGGATGGCAGGTGCTGAGGGAGCATGGTGTGGCTAAGTTCTGCCTGATGCAGGTAGGCTTCAGCATGAGAATTCTTTCATAAGGCACAGGCTCCAAAGAGTTGTGTTTATTTGGTTCTTTGGAGCAGTGGACCCAAGAGCTGAATGTCATGAAAAAAACTTTATATCTGCCTGAAAAACCCAGGCAGGGGAGGAGAAGCTGTGGGCATCTGAGTCACCATCCCTGGAGGGGGTTAAACATCCAGGTGCTCTCCTTAAGGCATGGGAGGGATAGGGATGGTTGGACTTGATGAACTTAGAGATCTCTTCCAACCTTCATGATTCTGTGACTTAATGAGTTACTGATTACAGCTTAATTACTGTAGCTGGTTCAGAGCCTGCACCAGTCGTGATATAAATCACAGTTGCTCAATTCTTCTTCACTGTGATTTAATTCTGTCTTCCTAAGTGACACGGGGCTTGGTTTCTTCTCCCAGGTGACTAGCAATAGGACAAGAGCAAATGGCCTCAAGTTGCTCCAGGAGAGGTTCAGGTTGGATATGAGGAACAATTTGTTGTGTGCCAGAGTGGTTAGGATTGGCCCAGGCTGCCCAGGGCAGTGCTGCAGTCCCCATCCCTGCAGAGGTTCAGACACCATGCACAGGTGACACTTGGGGACATGGTTTAATGTCACTGAGGTGTTGAGTTAATGGTTGAGACTAGATGATCATAGATGTCTCTTCCAACCTTACTGATGCCATGGTTGTCTGACTGCACTGGAGAGTCCCTCCGTTGCAGGTGAGCCATTGCAGTGGCTGTCTCTGTCCTTGCTGTGCTCTCCAAGGGCATGGCTGCTACCTCCTCACTTGGGTCTGTGTGCTCTGTAGTTTAAGGAGATGCAAAGTTTGGGCTCTGTGCTGTTGTGAAGTAGTTGTGGTTGAGTTTCTTCTCCAGGAGCTTGCTGAGGGGAGACACTTCATCATGTTCCAGTTTGGACTCGGCATGATAAATCATCTCTTGACTGCTCTCTCCTTTGTGTCTGAATTTGCAGTCCAACCATAGACTCTAAGAATCATCTCAACATGTGCTGGGGTTGGGTTTTTTTGGTTAGTGTTTGGTGGTGTTTGCTTTTTACCTCTGACAATTCAATTCTTGCATCCCTCCAGGTCACTAGCACTTGTTCCCTTATTAACAACCAACATCTGACAGGAATCTGGCAGAGGTTGGAGCTCCTCCAACCTGCCAGTGGACAGCCTGGCTTTATCTAGGCTTTATTTTGAAAGCAGCACAGGTCTGGAAAAGCAGAATGCATTAGTAAAAGTGAATCACTGTCATTACATTGAACTCTCATTTTATTAGTGATTACAGAAGATAATCTCTCAGTGCTGTTGTATTTATCTGGGAGCTTAAGAAGGCAGTGTAGGAGATGTTTATCCTCTGGCATTAGGAAGTGACTCTCCAGAAACCACTGTTTGGGGTTCATAGGTTATTAAAATGAATTAAAGCATATTTTTTCCATCCAAAACATCTATTTTTCCTCTTTCCTCTCCTCGTTTTAAATTCTTGTGTCCAGAAGAAGTAGGGAAAAAAATACCCAACATATGGGCAATTCTTGATCTATTCCTAGATATAGGGAAATCTCTTATGATTCTGGCAGCTGTGGAAGAGGAGGAAGCTACATACAACTGCTTTTAGCTGATTTTTGGCACTGCTTTGTCTCACTTTTCACTTTAGAAACACAGAGCCAAGGAGATTTATTTTAACTAGTCACCATCCCTGGAGAGGTTCCAAGCCATGGAGAGGTGACACTTGGTGCCATGGTTGAGTGCCGTGGGGACATTGGGTTGATGATTGGACTTGATGCTCTTAGAGGTCTTTTGCAACCTTCCTGATTCTCCCTATGGGTTGATGTGCAGGGATGTGTTTTGCCATGATGTCCAAACTCTAGTTAGTGGACACCTCCTCTTTCCTTTCTGAAAGGATTTCTATTCATTCTATCCAAAATGCATTTTGTTGACCCTCTGCTCTATCTCCTTGGAATGATATTGCTTGAAAACAGTCAACAGCCCCAAATTTGCCTTTTTTAAGTGTCTAAGGTCTTGGGTAATGTCTTTGACTTGAAGTGATGTTTGTGCCAGTGGGAGGAAGTAAACTAGAGTGGATATCAGCACACTCTGGAGCCTGCTGATGGCTCTAGAGTCATTTTCAGGTCAAACAATCCAAAGGAGGAAAATCATGGAAGTAAAGAGGCAGGACTAGGCTGTAGGATGATGTTTGTGAATGGAGCAAAGCCACTGAGAAGACATCACAAGCCTACCAATGATTTCCTACCCTAGAACTTGATAGCATTTGCTGGTGTATCTAACAAAATGATCTGTGTCTCCTCCTGCAACCAAATGATGCTAGGGAAGAGTTGAGCATCTTGGTGGCATTGGCCACCTGAACAGAGCTCAGGAAGCTGTCAGGGACAGATGGAGCTCTCCTGGAAACAAGAAACAGTGCAAACTCATCTCATTTTACTGCTGACTGAGGTTGGGCTTGGGTTTGGAACTCAGGGCAATGATGTCGGGGCTGGGCTGGGGAAATGCCCTAGGAGATGGTGTGGTCTGATGATTGCTATTTGTGCTTTGTTTTGTTTTGTTTTGTTTTGAACCATAGGTTTCTGTGCTGGAAAGGCAGATATTTGACTTCCTGGGTTATCAGTGGGCACCCATCCTGGCCAATTTTATTCACATTATCATAGTCATCCTTGGCTTGTTTGGGACCATCCAGTATAGACCTCGTTACATTACAGGAGTGAGTATTTCACCTTTGTTTCCTTCTGTTGATGTCTGTTCCAAGCTCTGTTGCTTAGAAATCAAAGAGAGAAACAGAACTCATGTTTGAGTTTAGCTTCCTGTTGGATTTTACATCTACTTATGCTTTGGAAACACCTCCAATAATCATACAATGGTCAGAGTTGGCAGGACCTTCCAGCTCCTCTAGTGCCATGGGCAGGGACTGCCTGAACAGAGGAACTTCTAGGAAGTTAACACAGTGGAAAGTATTCCAGCATCCTCAGAATGACAGAGGTTTAGAGGTAGAATAAAGGCTAGCCAGAAGTCTCCTACATAGACCAGAGCTCCCCAACAGATCCATCATCCATGAGTAGTGACTCATTATTGTTATGACGTGCTGCTGCTGCAGTGCCTGGCTGCTGTAGAGGTGTATTTATAGAGAATAGATGGGGTTATATAATTATATAGAATATGTGGGTTTATATATATCTAGTTATATAGAATATGTGGGTTTATATATATCTAGTTATATAGAATATGTGGGTTTATATAGATAGAATTACATAGAATATGTGGGTTTATATATATCTAATTATATAGAATATGTGGGTTTATATATATAAAATTATATAGACTATGTGGGTTTATATATATAAAATTATATAGACTATGTGGGTTTATATATATAATTATATAGAATATGTGGGTTTATATATATAGAATTACATAGAATATGTGGGTTTATAGATATATCATTATATAGAATATGTGGGTTTATAGATATATCATTATATAGAATATGTGGGTTTATATAGATAGAATTACATTGAATATGTGGGTTTATATAGATAGAATTAAATTAAAATTAAATATAAAAGAAAATAAAATCAACAATGGCAACAACAACAAAAGACCCCAAAAGAGGGGGAAAAAGGCAAAAAAAAAAAGGGCAAAAAACCCAACAAAAAACCCCAACCAAAAACCCCTCACAAACCAAACCAAAACTCAAGCAGGTGCCAGTGAAATAAAAAGAGCAGCAAGTTTTCTTGCAAGAGAAAACCACATGAAGATGAGGAGGAGCATACAGTGCTTAGCTGAGCTTAACAGAGGCAGCTGGATTGCAAGCTCTCTCCCCAGGAATGGAGGAGCTGAGCTGCTCCAGAGGTGAGTGGCTCGGGAGTGGGCAGGAATGCCAGCCTCAAAAATAGCTCAGCACACACCAGAGCATTTGTTCTGCCTCATACACTTGGTGCCCTAGCATCCTACTGCTTTTCACACCTAGCTCTTTCCTGGAGCTCCCCCTCACTGGGTAGGACCTCTGCCTTGGTTCAGTTTGCCTCCTTGCCTCCTCCTTCCCCTCATGGAATTTGGCTAGGAGCAATCCAAGAGCAAAATGTTTGTCTTGCTGTAGAGGGATGCTAGGATTTCCCTCCTCCTCTCTCCTTCTCCTCCGCTCTCCTTCTCCTCCGCTCTCCTTCTCCTCCGCTCTCCTTCTCCTCCGCTCTCCTTCTCCTCCGCTCTCCTCCTCTCTTTGGAGTGTCTAAAGTCAAGGTGAGAGACAAGCTAGTTCCTTGAGCCATGCCATGGATAAGAATCCATGTGGATGCTTAATCCATGGGTTGTGTCTATCCTCTTTCCATTTATTGATTTATTGACTACAATATTGCTAATACTCTGATTTCTGGGAATTTTAATGGTTAATTAAGCAGCCAATTAGCTCTGTAAATCAATAGATATTATATCTGCTTCTCTCCCAAAGATGACCAACCTCTTCAACTCACATTTCTGGGACAAATATATATATATATATATATATATNATAGATAGAATGACATAGACTATTTGGGTTTATATATATATATAGAATTACATAGAATATGTGGATTTATATACNATTTTTTTTTTTAGCATATTCTATCCCTAGGTTTACTGAAATCTTTGAGTGTGAAGCAAAAAGCAAGCTGAGCCAAGAATGAAGTAAATCCCCTTAACATTGGAAATGGTATTTGTAGGAAACATATTTTTTCATTACCCATGCTGCTCTCCGTGTAACATTCCCAGAATTGATTGGTTTCACTCAGGTGATGGAAGTTGATTTCCATTTTAGTGTTTCCTAACACCAGCTCAAACCCAGGGGTTGTGTGACCAGAGATGTTAGGACAGACCTGTGTTGGCTTTCTCACTCCAGCAAGGAAGCACTGTTCTAAAATGCAGCTGAATGGGTGAAAACAAAGTGGTTTTCAGTAAGTCTAGTAATTTATAGAATGCTAAGTGATAGCATGAGAGGTGAGGGAGAGGAACCTCTTGCAGTTGCACAAGGGCAAGTGGAGAAGTGATGCTGGGCAAGCTGTTCTGGGTGAGCCTGCTTTAGCAGAGAGCATGGACTAGCCGATCCCCAGAGGTTCCTTCCAACCCACAACCATGCTGGGATTCTGGGATAGCATCCCACAAAGTGGACATTATGTGTACAGCTAGGCAGAGCAAATGCTCAGCCAGGCTTAGCTTTAACAGAACAGCTCCTCCATGCTTAGTCATTTCATGCTTGGATCTGCTGATGAAACATTTAGTCACACAGAAAGTTTGCCTCCAGGTGAAAGTAAATCAGATGAGTTGGTTAAAAAATCATTCCATCTGAGTCACCAAATAATGATGAGGGCAGGGTTAGTGGCCACTGTGCCTCAGGAAATAGCAGGACACGAACATTGATTGCTAATCCTCATCTCAGGGGGAAGATGGGAAATTATGGTTTAGGATCCCCAGAGCCTTCCAAATTAAAGAGGAGGCAAAGCAAAGGTGAAACATCTCACTCATTGGGCAGCTTCATAGAGATGGTGACCTCAGCTAGACATCTCTGTGACAGGAGCCAAGAGCATGATGACAAACAACAAAGTACAGAATGAAGAGACAGAGCTTCAAAGAGCACTAGGAAACCATTTTGGGGACAGAATCACAGAATCATGAAGGTTGGCAGAGAGCTCTAAGCTCAGCAAGCCCAAGCATCCCTATCACTGCCATACCACTAAGCCATGGCCCTAAGGAGAGCAGCTAGATGTTTCTTAACCCCTGCAGGGATGGTGACTCCAGCACCTCCCTGGGCAGCCTGGGCCAAGACTGAACAACCCTTGCAGGGAAGAAATTCCTCCTGATACCAAAACTAAACCTTCCCTGGTGTAATTTGAGGCCATTTCCTCTTGTCCTCTCACTGTTAACCTGTTGGAAACTTGATGTTGAAACAAGTGTGTTATTCATGGGTAAAACCCCTTCTACTTTCTGCCAACCAAGAAGCAACCTTCTGTCTTTACTCTTGTTGAAATAGAAGGCTAAAGCAATAGGGTTTGAAATGGTTTTGGTGAGAGAAATGGTGCAAAGGTTCTGAGGTCTGCAGCCCTCCCTGTGCTAGTGAAGCTGATTTGGGATTTCATCTTGATATGCTGTGTGCTGTGATAAAAAATTAGATCCAATTTCTGCCTGGAGAGACTTAACTCTTGTAATAAATTTAATTACTAGCAATATTAGTGAGTTTGCCTGCCTGCCTTGGCTTGATTGGCAGTGCTTTGCCCTGATGAAGATGTCATTGTACACTTGACATGAGTCTAGACAGAGTGTGCATGAGCAGCCTTTTGTGTCCCTAAGAGACATCTCTGCTTGTGTCTCAAAGCTCTTTGGAGATGACTTTATTGACACTGACATTTTACCATTCAGTAATTGAGTCCAAGAGATCATAGACTCCTAGACTGATTTGGGTTGGAAAGGACCCTCAAGATCATATAGTTCCAACTCTCCTGCCATGGGATGTCATCCACTAGACCAGGTTGGATATTAGGAACAATTTGTTGTGTGCCAGAGTGGTTAGGATTGGCCCAGGCTGCCCAGGGCAGTGCTGCAGTCCCCATCCCTGCAGGGGTTCAGACATCATGCACAGGTGACACTTGGGGACATGGATTAGTGGCATTGGGTTGATGGTTGGATTTGATGATCTTGGAGGTCTTTTCCACCCTTTCAGTGAACAAATTGTTCCTAATATCCCAAATCTCCATAGGCCAGGACTGCACTGCTTCAGTCACACTTGGAATTGCACACCTCAAGAGCAAGAGGTACACATCCCATGGGGACCAAGGCACATAATGCACTGAAAGCTGATCCCACCCTGCTCCAACTGCTGGGAGAAGCAGGATGGTAGGAAATGGAGAATGATTTGGTTAACAGTTTAACTCTTTGAAGCTTTCCCTGAGCTCTAGATGAAATATTGATGTCTACCAGAGGGAGGAATGCTATTAATCCCTGCCTCAGGAGAGGCTTCCAGTCAATAATTGTGTGCATGCTGTGGTTGTCACTGGGGGAAGAGGAAAGCTTTTAATAGACATAATGGATAGCAGTTGTAATTGAACTTCTCTTTCCTCCCTTCCACTAATCCAGGGAATAAACTGGATCCTAAAGCAGAAATATCTGCACTGGGGCTAGCTGCTTCTCCAGTGAAGTTTTCTCTCATCACTCATGGAATTCTGTAGGTCAGAAGCATCCAAGTTGAAGGCTGAGAGACAAACAGCCACGGTGCCTCTAATGATGGGGCAGTGCTTGAAGCTGAATGCAAATCATCTCTAATGTGCTTAGTGTTGATTAATCAGCTAATGAAAGCAGCCATGCACACATAGAATGTATTAAATAGCCTAAACAACAGAAACATGCAGGCTATCCTCACCAAAACTAAACAGGAGATCAAAGAGGAAGGAAGTTGTCTTGTATAGTGTTGGAGTCAAACTAATTTATTTACCTAAAGATTAATGATGAAGTTAAAAAAGGTCCAGTTGGCAAAAAAAATCTTCTTTCTGTGCCTTTGCTCTTTTGAAACTGCACTTTCTGAGCATTCCCACCTGCTTATGCAAGGCATAAATTATCCCTTCTGGGGCAAATTGCAGCCTAATTTCACACCTTTTTAGTTTAACTAAGCTTTCTTGGCAGAATGCTGGGATTTGAGTTATCACCCAGGAAAAAAAAAAGGCATGGGCTGAGAGGTTTGCTGCTGCTAATATCATTATTAATCTTCTTTGTTCCAGTCATCGCTGAGAGCCAAGCAAGGATGTGCTGAGGAGTGTAGGAAACCAGCAGTGGCTGGGCTGAGATAGAAGGAGCTGGAGAGGAAAGTGGAAGAGTAAGGAGAGGCAGGATGCAGGAATCCCAGGGGCAAAGGCAAGAGGAAAGCTGAGGAGATGCTTCATGTGTTTGATGGCAAGGAGAGATCCTGCTGGAGCAGAAGAGATGTTAAGGGTCAGGGCTGGGTCACTAAACTAGTGCCAGCTCTCTACTTCCCAAAGGGAATAAGGGAGAGAGACTGAGGGCTTGGGAAAGGAAACTAAAACTCATTTAAGGCAAATAACACCAACAGAATGAAATAGATACAAATAGATACAAACCCAACCCCTGATGGCAGGGACATTACTGTCCCCACTGATGCTGGGGCAGAAGGCCCAGCCTGGCCTCAGCAGCACATGAGAACCAGGTTCAGGAGCTGGATTCTGGAAGTGGATACAGGAACTGATGGATTGGGCTCAGGCAGAACAGAGAGAGAGCTCCTTGGTCAGTGGCCAGGGCAGGAGAGCTTCACCCTCATGGTCATGCTGGACATGCCATCCATGGGATGGAATCCCTTCTTGGTCACTTCAGGGTCACTGTCCTGTCCTCTCCTCCCTGCAGGTGCCACCTCTGCCTTCCTGCACCCCACAAGCTGGAGCAGTGCCCTTGCCTTGCCCAAGCCTTGGTGCTCACTCTCCCCAGGCAGTGCTGTGCCTGGGAGGAGATGCTGGGAAGGGAGAGCACTGAACAGAATCAGTTCTGCTCTAACCCAAAGCAGGACAAGAGGAAGCCATGGTCATGCAGAGGAAGCCCACTCCTAAGTGCAGAAAGGTCTCAGAGGTCCTTGTCTGGTCTCTTTCTGTGAGGATGAAGGCAGCAGAGCCCCTCCAAAGGATTAGCTCCTGTGCCTGGGGAGCAGAGAGGGATCACAGCAGCTCTGCCCAGGATCCAATTATTAGGGAAGAGTTTATTGATTACCTTAAAAGAAGAGCTTACAGCTAAGTCTCTTTGCAGCTTTGTCTCCTTCTTTTTGAACAAGATGACACCTTAGATGCCAGACAAGTTATTAAATGTCTAACCTCTAGCAGATACAGGACATCACCCCCAAAAATCCTTCCCCTTATCTCAGGACAGCAGATGGGAGGCTTTGAAATCCCTGGCAGGATTATCAGCCTGTTGGCAAGATGTGGGAAGCTTCTGCTTGTGGTGGAACTTCAGTGAATGGACCAGCTAAGAATTAGGAGCTGAAAGGAGCAGTGAGAGGATGTCATTTTGGTTTATTCCCTAAGTTAAATGGAATAACAACAACAAAGCAGCAGCAGGACTGTGAGAGGAGTTGTATTAGAGCCTGAAAACATTCATTATCTCTTTGGTCAGGATTTTCCTCTCCAAGATCTCTTGGTGTTCCACAGGCAGAACTGAGTTAAGGTCTTGCTTTTTGGGGTTTATGACATGGAATTCTTGTGGAAAGGAGCAATTACATAGTGTGAGAAAATTAAGTCATGTTGTTTTCACCTCACTGAATTTTCCTCTGTGTGCCTTTGCATTATTAGCGTTTGAAAACTGAGCAAAATAGGTTTTATTTCTGTAAAGGAATGTGTAGATAGGAAGATAACATCTTTCTTCCAGCTTCACCTGCTGCTTTAGGAAGGATTTTTAACCTCTTGATTTAGTCTTTGGGGTTTTTTGCTGGTTTTGTTTGGTTGATTTTTGGGGAGGGGAAGGGTGTTTGAGGTTTGTGGTGGTGGTTTTGGTGGATTTGGTTTAGGTTTAGGGTTTTTTTGGTGTGTGGGTTTTTTTCTTTCTTATCCATGTCCCCAAGTGTCACCTCTGCATGATGTCTGAACCCTTGAAGGGATGGGGACTCTGTCACAGTATCACACAGTGTTAGGGATTGGCAGGGCCCCACAAAGCTCATCTAGTGCAACCCCCCTGCCAGAGCAGGA
>VWZO01011339.1:189500-220263 GCA_013396975.1 Bucco capensis | reverse complement strand
CTGAGCCCAGCATTGGAGCTGTGGCCTCCCCAGTGCCCAGCCCAGCAGGACAATCCCTGCCCTAGTGCTGCTGCCACACTAGAGCTGAGCCAAGGCAGGATGCTCACAGCCTCTTTGGCCAACAAAAAGGGGTAAAATCAAAGTAGATTCTGTGCCAGGGAAAGCTGAGCTCTGCTGCCCTGATCTTTCTGAGGCTAGCAACACAAGGGAGGCAATCTCACACGAGTGGGCAATCCCAGAACATGCCAGAAGCAACTGACAAGTGCAGAGCTAGTCTTGGAGCACAGCAAAGCTGCAAACAAGCTAGAAAATGACTTCAGCAGTGTGTCTGGCAGCAATTCAAAGGCATCAGTTGAGCTGTAAAGTCAGCCTTGGACACAAATAGTGTTAGGTTGCTAGCTGAGGTTTGCTGCCTGCTCAGGTGCTGTTTGGGTGACTTGTTGGGGATATTTGCAGAGTTTTCATCACATCTTTCCAAATGAGTCTGATTGAGAGCAAGAATGTTTTGCTAACTAGCATTGGGATAGGAGCTTTGGGGATGGGAGATCTTCCTGCAGCCTTTCAAGGGCTTCATGGGAACTTGAAGAAAGATGGAGACAGACTTCTTAGCAGGGATTGCTGTGGTAGGACAAGGGGTGATGGTTTGAAACTAAAAGAGAGATTTAAAGTGCATGTAAGGAGGAAATTGTTCACACTGGGGGTGCTGAGAGCCTGGCCCAGGTTATCCAGACAGGTGGGAGATGTCCCATTCATCCCTGGAACCATCCCAGGTCATGTTGTTTGGGGCTGGGAGCATCCTGCTCTGCTTGGTGATGTCCCTGCTGGCTGCAGAGGGGTTGGACTAGCTGACCTCTCAAAATCTCTTCCAACCCAAAGCACTCTGTGATTCTATGATCTCAAATCCTTTTGGTTTTCTGATCACAGCAAGGAGGAGAAGCTCCTCATGAAGCAGCATTTGTAGTGATGATCTACCAGCAGCCATGTGAAGGTATTTAGCTCTATTTTCCCTTCCTGAGTCTCAAACCTTTCCATTAAGAACCAAAAATGCCCCTTTATGGGAACAGTGGAGCTCAAATAACTCATTTTTATTAGGAAGGCAGAACTCTGCTCCTTTGGCTCTTGCAGATGCACACTCAGAATTTATTTAACATCTTGGAGTTTATTCTTCTGGCTAGAAAATGCTGATCACAGCTGAAAAGGCCATCCTAGGAGGGCTCTTGGAGTAACACAGCATCCCTGGGGGTTTTTTTCCCCCTGGAGGCATCTAAGTGGCTTGTGGAGCTCTGCCACTCGAGGACAATGTGGAAGAAGCAGGAATAGGAATGTACATCTTTGTTTTGCACTGGGATCAGCACTGAACATCTTCCCTTTTCTCTTAGTTGTTATTTTTTTCCTATCTGCAGCCCTTTCCCCTTTATTTTACCTCAGACTTGGAAGCCCTGAGGGGAAGTGTTCAGAGTTGGAGGCTCCTGTCTCTCTCCATCAGTTGTCACCCTGAGCATCTTCTCCTGGAGTAAGGATGTTGTCCTGCAGGTGGAGGGAGGTTGACCTGAAACCATGCATTTAAAACACCTCCTCAGCTGATCTTCAGTTCAAGCAGCAAGAAGAAGTTTTGTTTCTGGCCCCTAGGAGCTGCCTCTCATTTATGCTAAATCCACAAGGTTTGGAAGCAGTTGGGGACCCAAAGGCAGATGGGAAGCTGCTGGAGGCTTCCCACCCCACAGAGAAGTTCTCAGCCCATCTGTCCCAGCAGAGATTGAGATGTGCTGGCTCCAGATGATGTTGAGGCAAGATTCTGAAGGGTGCAATTCATGCCAGAGCCAAGAATTTAGGGGACTGACATGTTTCTGAAGGCAAAGCTTGGCTAGGTAGGTGTTCCCTTCACTTTCAGCAGCAAAAATATTGTGCTGGAGGCTTTTTTGAGGTTTAATTTCTGCAGATTTCTATAGAGTGGTCTTATTTCTCCAACAAAGCAAGATGTCCTGACCCAAATCCCTGCAGGATGGAAAGAAGAAGCCTCTGGCTTCTTTCCAGGGACAGTTAGAGGATCACATCTGCCATCTGCACTTGAGACCTTCTCCAAAGCCTTGCCCTTGATTAGTTTGAACTTTGTGCAAGAGCATCCCATGGGGATAACTAAGGGAAAAGATCCTCTCCATTGCTTCCTAAGACAGCAGAAGGATGAGCACACTTAGCTCTGGGCTGGAGAGGGATGGCACTTACACAATCTAACCACAGCAGGTTGGTATTGCTAAGCCAAGAGCTGCCAGTTGTGGCTGCTGGAGGAGAGCTGCTTTGCTGCTTTAATAGCTAGAGCTAGCTGAGAAGTCCATGGATGTTCTGGCTGTCCAGCTTTTCTTTGGAATGCCAAGCTCCTCTGCAGTGCCTGCACTTGCCTTTCCATGGAAGGGTGGTCTTGCAAGCATAAGCCAATTGTTCTTTTATCCTCCTTGCCATTTCATTAGCTTTCTGGGACAGATTCCAAGTGCCATGGATGTTTTCTTAATCCCAAATTTCTTGCTGACCACTACTGACCTGAGAATGATGCTCTGACATTTTGCTTCTTTGTTGCTTTTTCCCTTTCAGTCTTTCCTTTTCAGCCTTTTGGGCTAAGGCACAGCTCCTGTCTGCATTTGAGCTTTATCTTTTCCTTCTGACAGTGAAATTACCCTTTTTGTGCCTTCAAGATGTGACCATCTTCTCTAGGGACCTCTTGTGGCTTATGGCTTTGAACATTATCTTATTTACTTAACCTTTCCCTCATTCTTTTTCTGTTTTGAGGCCTTTTTTTTTTGTGCTAACACTCTTTGCAGGAGATATTTTCATCTCCTTGCTTTGGAGATTCTCGTGAGAGCAGAGCAGAGCAGAGCTTTGCTGTGGGGCTCTCTTGCTTCTCAACTACCATCAATGGCACTTTTTCTCCTCCTTTTTTCTCCTCCTTTTTTCTCCCCTATCCATCCATCCACCCACCCATCCCCTGGCTGAGCCATGGCACTGAGGGACCACCAGATGGAAGAACCCTGGAGGCTCTCCCTCTGCCTGGGCTTCTCCTGGCTCAGGATGTTGGCACCTGTGCAGGATGGAGAGCAATGGAGCTCATCCCCATCCTTTCTTTGCCCCAGTTGAGAGGAAGAAGGACAAAGCATGGAAGCTTCTAGCTGATAGAGTTGTGGCTGGTGGAGTGTTGGCTTCTCCAGGCCTCAGGAGAGACTGGGAGATGAAATCATTGTGAGCAGCTCTGTAGAGACTCCAAGGGCTTGGAAGTTGTGGACAAGAGGAAATGACCTCAAGTTGCACCAGGAGAGGTTCAGGTTGGATATTAGGATGGATTTCTTGTCTGCCAGAGTGATTAGGCATTGGTCCAGGGAGCTGCTGGAGTCTCCATCTCTTGGAGAGATTCCAAAGCCACCTGGACACATCCTGTGCAAGCTGCTCTAGGATCTCCTGCTCTGCCAGGGGGGTTGGACAAGGTGATCCCCAGAGGCAGTGGCACTTCCAGGGTGATCCATGTCAAACCTTTCCTTGGCACCTGTGCCTCCTGAAGCTGGCCAGTGAGCTGCTGGGTGGGCACCATGCCACTGGAGCAGATGGGCAGAGCTGTGCAGAGCCAGCAGAGCAAGGATGGGCACTGAGTGTGGATGCTGGTGGCAAGCTTCCCAGTCAGTGATGGCTTAACAATTCCATGTCCCTAGTTTTGGGGGCATCTGTAGTTACAGAGATGCCAGCATCACTCCTGGGTGAGCTTTGCAAGTCTCTCCTAGTTTGGTTTTAGTTTGTTTTAAATTATAAGGAACTTTTTGGGAGGCTGCTTGAGGATATACTTGAGAAAAGAAAGGTAACAGTAAAGGAAATAGTCGTGGGGACATTGTCCTGTCCAAAGCAGGTGCAGGATCTCACTCCGAGCTGAGATTCAGACTGGAGGTCAGAGGCAGGAAGGTTGGAAAAGACCTCTAAGATCATCAATTCCAACTGTCAGCCCAACAGCCCCAAGCTGAATGATTCTGTCTAGAGATTTAGGTTCTTGAGACTACATCCCACGTGCTGGAGAATGCAGTGCCTGCTTCACTTAGCCTTCAGCTGCAGCCTGGCTTAGTGTGGGGTTGAAGCAGTGATGTGCTGAGCTCAGCTTGGCTCAGTTGCTGGGGCAGTTGTTGATGCAGTGTTTCTCTCTCCCTCCCTGCAGTATGCTGGCTGGCTGGTCCTATGGGTTACATGGAACATCTTTGTCATCTGCTTCTATCTGGAGGCTGGAGACCTCTCAAAGGTAAGGAGCTACCATCTGGAAGCCAGTAGCACTTTGTGAACATGCCCCAGGCTTCTCTTTGACTCCTCTTCTTAGTGCTGTTGTGTGATGGAAATTTTGGGGGTCTTCTGGGTATGTTAGAAGCTTTGAACCTAGACAGTGATGAGCTGTGCTGCCCACAACAACCATGGATGTGTTACAAGAACAAGACCTCTCACTCATTCTCCAGTGCCAGTTTTGCCTCTGAGACATCAATTAGTGATTTCATGACTACAGTAGATCACCATCTCAAGAGTAAACAAATATTGGGGGGTTTGGTACCATTTAGCATGCTGGGTTCCTTTCAAGGCTCTTTTATCCCAGGGTAGGGATCCTTTCTAAAGGCATTCCCATGTGGGATGAAAGATGATCAGTGGGGCCAAGTAATGAGCTTCAACTGAGCCTTAATGTCTTGCTGAGCATGCTGAGTGATGCTCCCAGGGCTGGGAAGTGCCCACCCAGGACAAAGAGATGCTGTTATCCTCCTGCCTCAGGTATTTCATTGCTGGTCCTGAGGTAAGGGAGTTGAGGCCAGCTGTAGGTGACAGAGATGATTCTCTGTCAGTCACTGCCAGGTTAGAAGTTCACCACCATTGCAGAAAGAAGAAATGAGGCATAGATACTTCCTTAGCTGCCTTTTCCCTCAAAGAAGGAGAAGAAAAGGCTCCAAAGTGAGATGTTTCCTGCTCCTGTGTTGTGTCTCTTCAGGTGATGCTTGGCTTGGAAGGGCTTAGCATTGCATTTCCTGCTGGGGTCATTTTCTCCATCACCCTTCCTGGGGTTTGTGCCTTCAGACAGGGCTCAGTCTCCTGAACAGCTTGGCAACAAGGTGCTCAGTGAAAGAAATGGCATGTATTAGCTGTTCTGTGGCTCAAATGCTTTCTGAGGGAGCTCATTCTCCTCAGCCCAATCCCATCCTCTTGCCATCTGCATCCCTGAACTTGGCAAGGGTGGGAGGAAGGGAAAGGGAATAATGGGAAGGGAGAAAAGCTTGAGATGGGTATAAAACCTCCTTCCCAACAGCAGTAAGTGCTAGTTGGAATAAAGGTGAGCCAAAACCAGCATCTAAAGCTGCAGCTGGGCTTTTCTCAAGTCAAGAAGTTAGTTGTTTCCCAGCTAACCCCATGGTTCCCAACTAGTTTCCCAACTAACCCAAGGTTCAAGCTTCTATTTGGATATAGTTAGCATTTTTAGTTGGTCTTTAGAGGTCTTCTTTGTTCCAGGGATAGGATTTGACTTGAAATTACCCAGTAGAGTATGTCCCTTCCTCCTCAGCTGATTTGCAGCCCAACACCATTGATGAAGAGAGGGGGAAAAGGAAGGAGAAATGCTAAGGAAATGGATTGAAAGCACAGGCTGACTCATTTTCTCCCAAAGGTCCAAGTCCCACCTAGGACATCCCTCTCCCTTTCAATTAGTACCTCAAAACCTCCCTAAATGACCAAGACCTAGGGGCTAGAAATGTGTGTCTAATGGAAATAGATCCAGGTGCTTGGATGGATGAAAGTTATCCTCCTGATCCAGATCCTTCTAAGCTCCAACTGTTTTGCACAGGTAGGCACTGGACAAAAATAGATCATTGTTAGGTTTGATGTCTCTCCCTCCCCTTCTTATGTCTTGCACCAAATCTCCTTCATCACTTCATACTTTCCTCAGGGAATAACTGCAATTTCAAGCCCTGTTTGGGGTTTTTTTGGGGTGTGTGTGTTTGGAATGGCAAGTAGAACCTTGGAGAAAGCAAAAAGCTCTGGGTCTGAATCCCTCCTAAATAGGGAATAAAAAATAACCTTTAGGTAAGTACCAGAGAGATACCTCTGAGGTTGTAAACCTTGAGAGAGAGAGGATGCTGCCCAGCATGGCTTTAGCAGTTGCTAGCTTGGAATTACAGCCTAATAACAGTTCAGCTGGGCCCAGTTGATTTTTTTTATGTGTCTAATTTACAGCTTTCTAGCAAAGAAAGGAAAAGTTGGGGTTTGTTTGGTGTGGGTTTTTTTTCTCTTAAAGGTTTTGAGAACAGCTTATGTTCTCTGCCTCTGTGCATCCATTTCTCCACCATAAGAATGGAGAGGGAGAGCTTTCAGCTGGTAATGTACCTGTTCCAAAAGCCTTGCTAGCTTCATCCTTGTTTTCTGTGGGGGCAGAGGCCGTGACATTTCCACATCTTCTTCCTGATTACCCTGGAACAGGCCTGCAAAGACCCAGAAACTGGGTGATGTTAGANTCCAGCAGCTTCCCTCCAGCCCAGCACTCAGCATTGGCTCCAGGTGCCTTTGCAATCTCTGCAGGGAAGGAGACTCCACAAGCTCTCTGGGCAACCTGGGCCAGTGCTCAGGCAGCTGCCAGCAAACAAGTTGTGCCTCAGCTTGAGGTGCAACTTGCTGCCTTCCAGTTTGTGCCCAGTGCCTGCTGGCCTAGTGCTTGGCCCCATGGAGCAGAGCCTGGCTCCAGCCTCTTGCCAGCCTCCCTTGGGCTCCTGCTCTGCAGGGAGAAGGTCTCCTCTCAGCCTCCTCTGCTCCAGCCTCAACAAGCCCAGCTCCCTCAGCCTTTCGTCAGCAGGGAGATGCTCCAAGCCCTTAGTTGATCATTAGCCAGAAATGGATGGAATGCAGTGCCTGTAGAGCAATCCATTGGGACACAAGTGGGAAGAGGAAGAGGCAACAATGCTTATAGCACTACAGACAAGCTAACATCATCCCTGCATTGCTGGTGGGAGTAAATGGAAGAGCTGAGAGGGAATACAGAGCCCATGCTTCCACCTACTCTTGGCATTTGTCCCCACCAACCTTCCAAGGACCATCAGAAAGAAAGAGGCACCTTGGAGTACTTGGAGTATGTCCATGCTGGGAAGCACTCCTCTCCCTCTGTGCCTTGCTTTTGCTTGGGTGGACACCTAGTTGCTCTAAAATGCAATTTAGAGCCTTGTGCAAATTAGCTGCAGCAATGCAAATTACTTCAGGATGTGATTTGCATAGCTCATGATGCTTTAGGCAGCACACTCTGGTTTTAAAGGGACAGGCTGACATCCAGGTGAAGATGGAGCTCAGTTTTAATAGAGATACTTTGCCTAAGGACATGGTTTAGTAGCTGCTCTCCTTAGGGCCATGGGTTAGTGGTATGGGAGTGCTAGGGATGCTTGGACTTGATGAGCTTAGAGGTCTCTACCAACCTTTGTGATTCTGTGATAGAGCAATGAGCTTAGCAACAAGATTAAACTCAAACCAATTGCACATTCCTCCTACCTCACTTTCTTCTACTGCTTTAATGTCACATCTCAGGACCATTTCTTGTTTTTAAGCTGCTGGCTGTTCACAGTTCAATCTGTTCAATCTCCACCTCAATAAACCAACTTGCAGGATGTTTCCTTTGTGAGCACATTCCCTCCTTTGGATCTTGTTTTAGCAGATGTCCTGTGAAGAGAAAGAGAAGCAANTCCCTCTGTGCCTTGCTTTTGCTTGGGTGGACACCTAGTTGCTCTAAAATGCCATTTAGAGCCTTGTGCAAATTAGCTGCAGCAATGCAAATTACTTCAGGATGTGATTTGCATAGCTCATGATGCTTTAGGCAGCGCACTCTGGTTTTAAAGGGACAGGCTGACATCCAGGTGAAGATGGAGCTCAGTTTTAATAGAGATATTTTGCCTAAGGACATGGTTTAGTAGCTGCTCTCCTTAGGGCCATGGGTTAGTAGTATGGGAGTGCTAGGGATGCTTGGACTTGATGAGCTTAGAGGTCTCTACCAACCTTTGTGATTCTGTGATAGAGCAATGAGCTTAGCAACAAGATTAAACTCAAACCAATTGCACATTCCTCCTACCTCACTCCTGTCCATTAATATCCTTCTTCTACTGCTTTTAATGTCACATCTCAGGACCATTTCTTGTTTTTAAGCTGCTGGCTGTTCACAGTTCAATCTCCACCTCAATAAACCAACTTGCAGGATGTTTCCTTTGTGAGCACATTCCCTCCTTTGGATCTTGTTTTAGCAGATGTCCTGTGAAGAGAAAGAGAAGCAACTCAATTAGGTTTCAACTCCAAGCATCTGGTTAAGTTTGGAGGTGAATGCCTTGGAGCAGGGAATCAGGCCAGGGGTTTGAGATAAAGAGCTATCAGGATATTAGAAGGAAATGACTGTTGTGTTGCATTTGTATGAGTCAGGGCAGCTTTGAGAGGCTTAATCATCTGCCTCTGAGATGCCAAGGATGCAGCAGGGTGAGCTTATTCTGAGGGTGTTTCATGGGGAGATGCTCCTAAACATGCTCATGCTTTCAGGTCATTTAGTTTGTGCAGCAATTTCTAAACCTCAGGATTCTTCTCCCAGCCAGAAGGGAACTGATTAGAGAATATTTCCAATCATTTGGAGGAAAGGAGGCTTATCACAAGTAGTCAACATGGATTCTGCAAGGGGAAGTCCTGCTTGACTAATCTGAGAGCCTTTTGTGATGGAATAACTAGGTGGATAGATGAAGGGAAGGCAGTGCATGTGGTTTTTCTTGACTTTAGCAAAGCTTTCCATACTGTCTCCCATGGTATCCTCCTTGCCAAACTTCAGAAGTGTGGATTGGGAGACTGTGCTGTGAGATGGATTGGGAACTGGCTGAAGGACAGAGCCCAGAGAGTTGNGGTCTCTGCAGCCTGGACAAGAGGAGACTGAGAGGAGACCTCAGCAATGCTTAGAAATATGGGAAGGGTGAGTGTGAGGAGGAGAGAGCCAGGCTCTGCTCCATGGCATCCAATGGTAGGACAAGAGGGAATGGGAGCAAGTTGGAGCACAGGAGGTTTAGTATTAAGCTGAGGAGGAACTTGTTTGCAGTTCAGGTGCCAGAGCACTGGCCCAGGCTGCCCAGGAGCCTGTGGAGTCTCCTTGTCTGGAGCCATTGCAGAGCTGCCTGGACACATTGCTGTGTGAGCTGGTCTAGGTGCTCCTGCTCTGGCAGGGGGGTTGCACTAGATGAGCTTTGTGGGGCCCTACCAACCCCTGACATACTGGGATACTGTGAATATTTCAACCTTGCATTCCTGGAGACAGAGCATATGGTGGAGAACATGGAGAGGAGAGTGGGGTTTCTCACCTCTTGTAATGGGCAAAGCAATACTGGAAGAGCTCAGAGATCTTTTCCAACCATCATGATTCTCTTTCATATATATATATATATAAAATCATTATTTTCCATTTCATTCAACAGCACATCTTCTCTGTCTGATTCTTCTCCTTTAACTGTTTTTCCTGTATTCTTATAAGCATATAAGAATACAGAAGATCCCTGCCTGGATCTTTGTTCGTGAAGCTTAGCCATCGTGATACTTATAGGCATGAATCCTACCAAAAAAAACCCAAAAGCAAATGCTTTTCTCAGCTCTTGTTTACTTCACTTATTTTTTTTTGGGTTCCATCAGATGTTTTCTTGTTGACATGGTGCAAAAAATATCCCATCTTCTTTGAGTTCCTCTGCCTGGAATAGCTCCTCTCCTGCTTGCCAACGACTGCCTGTGCCTTTCTGAGAGGCTTGAAGCATTTCAATCACAGAAGCATCTCCAGCTCAGCAGAAAGATCCAATGCAGCATCATTTGGGGAGAATCAGGAGGCTTTTGTGCTTCTAGCTGTGGATGATTTTAGGGCTGATAAACAGTGGTGGGGCCTAAACCTGCAGCTTCTGGCTTGCCTACCTGAAATCTGTGGGTTTCATGTTTAATAAAGGGAGAATAGAGGTTACAGGAGAGCTTAGGAACAACAGAGTCTGTAATTAGGGTGTTTTTTTCCCCTCTTCATTAGCATCTCCAACCTGCTGCAGAATGAGAATCTAATGATAATTGCCAGGCTCTTGGGTCTTCCCATTTGGAAATGGTGTAGAGCAGTTGGGATTCTTTCAAGGAATGGCTCTCTCTCTCTCTCTCTCCACACAGTTGGAAGCAGGAGCTTGGGTGAGACTGCATTTGTTGGTTCTAGATCTGGCCAGGCATCTCCAGGAGATGATAAAGTCACCCAGATGCAGGTCTCAGAGTGGAAAGTTTAGGAATCTTGGTCACTGCAAGCTGTTTGCATGTGGCCTGAGTGGTAGATGCTGCCTCTGAAAAGCCACTCCAGAGGGAGCTTTGGCATCCCTGTGCCCATTCTGCTTAGCTGCAGGCAACATTTCCAGTTGCTTTGCCCAAGCACAGAAACACAGCAGTTCCCAGGAACATATCATGAGCCATCTCATTCTTTTCCCCTGCTCTCACTGTGTTCTGTGTCAGGTAATGCTCCCTTGGGCATGCTTTCAGAGGGGAGAAGGATCAAGTACCTTCTCTTCCCTGTCTCCTACAGAGGCACTGCACAATCAATCCAGCACAAGAGAAGTGGCAAACTGCACCCAGGTAGACTTTGGAACAGGGGTGGAATCACCATCCCTGGAAGTGTCCCAAAGCCATGGAGCTGTGGTGCTTGGGGCCATGGCAGTGCTGGCTGTCAGGCAGTGCTAGGACTAGGGGAATGGATCCAAGCTTGAGGAGGGGAGATTTCAGTTGGCTGTTAGGCAGAAGTTGTTGCCCAGGAGGGTGCTGAGCCACTGTGCCAGGTTGCCCAGAGAGGTGGTGGCAGCCCCAGCCCTGGCAGTGTTGGGGCTGGGAGCAAGCTGCTTTAGTGCCAGCTGTCCCTGCACATGGACCTAGAGGAGCTTTGAGGTTCCTTACAAATCCCATCTGGCTCCAACCTCCTTTCAGCTAGTTGTAGAGAGAGATAAGGTCTCCCCTGAGTCTCCTCAATCCATGCATGGCTTTGGGTTTTTTTTTTTGTTCCATTGACTAAGATGAGGCCTGGAGCTGACATCAACTCTTCAAGAAGCTAGATGATGCCTTGAGAATTGTGCACATCAAACCCAATTTCCTAGCAGAGGAGTTGAGTTCCATTGATATGGAAATGGAGCTGTGGAGCAGGCATCTCCTGAGCAGTCACTCTCTGAACCTGACACCACTTAAGGCTTCCACAGATCATTTCCATCCTTGCCAAAATGTATTTAAATTGGATTTAGGAAAGAATAAAAAGGCCTACTGGTATTTATCATCAGAAGAGACAGCTAAACATATGAGTAATAGTGTGAGTTCTGTTGTGGTTTTTGGCTCTCATGCTTCAGTGAACTTGGAATATAAAGGAGGAGCAAGTGTGAGGGGATCTGAACCTCCATGTGAGGAGTAAACATTTATTAATCTGTTAAACATCATCTGCTCACTCAGTGAGCCACTTAGTGCAGTGTAGGAGAGGAACAAATGTAGCTCAAATCACTTGGCTGAACCCTGGGAGATGTAAGTGAGGTTCAGCAAGGCCTAGTGCTGGGTCCTGCTCTTGGGGCACAACTAGCCCAGGAATGCTCCAGGCTTGGGCAGAGTGGCTGGAAAGGTGCCCAGAGGGAAAGGAGCTGGGGATGCTGGTCAGTGGTTGCTAGAGATGATGCAGCAGTGGGGCCAGGAAGGCCATGAGCATCCTGCCTTGGCTCAGCTCTAGTGTGGCAGCAGCACTAGGGCAGGGATTGTCCTGCTGGGCTGGGCACTGGGGAGGCCACAGCTCCAATGCTGGGCTCAGCTTTGGGCTCCTCCCTCCCTGCCAGAAGGACACTGAGGTGCTGCAGTGTGTGCAGAGCAGGGCAAGGGAGCTGGGCAAGGCTCTAGAGCACAAGTGTGCTGAGGAGCAGCTGAGGGCACTGGGCTTGCTTAGGCTGGAGCACAGGAGGCTCAGGGGAGACCTTCTCCCTCTCTGCAGCTCCCTGCAAGGAGCTTGGAGCCAGCTGGGCCTTGGGCTCTTCTGCCAGGTCACTAGTGCTAGGGCAAGAGCAAATGGCCTCAAGTTGCACCAGGAGAGGTTCAGTTTGGATCTTAGGATGGATTTCTTGTGTGCCAGAGTGGTTAGGATTGGCCCAGGCTGCCCAGGGCAGTGCTGGAGTCCCCATCCCTGCAGGGGTTCAGACACCATGCACAGGTGACACTTGGGGACATGGTTTAGTGGCATGGGATGCTGGGTTGATGGTTGGACTTGATGATCTTGAAGATCTTTCCCAACCATACTGATTCCATGATCAAGTGTCAGGGCTATAGTTTCAGCTAAGTTTCTTCTGCTTTTTACTTTTCAGTCAATATGACAAGTTTTGATTTGTTGCTTGTAAATGCTATCCTCTAAAAAAACAGCAATTAAAAAACAACAACCAAAACCCACCAAGGAGCAGTACAAACCCCAAGAGACAAAGCCAACTGGCCAGAAATAGTTAGGATTTTTCATGTCATGGCTTGGTTTTTGCTCTTGTAGCTGGTGGATCTCCCTGCCCACCTCCTCCTCCTCCTCTTCTGCTCCACTAGAGCAGAGAAGACAGCAGTGATAATCCTCTTGGACTGCAAGATTTTACACTTGTTTGGAAGGTGATAAATGCTGCATTCCAAGGGGATTAGCTCTGGGAAACTTCCCTAAAGGAGGGAGGCTTTCTGCATGTGAATTCAACAGTGCAGAGCCTGGTTGGATCCAGCAGAATATCCTTCATTTTCTATTGGAAAAGCTAATAGAGGAACAACAACCACATGAAGTTAACTAGGAGAAGTGCTTTGACTGATGTCTATTATTCTGCTGCAGCTACTGGGCTGTGAAGACATTTAATTGTTGTGAGGTTGGTTTGAGTTTTGGTTTGTTAGCTTTTTTCTTTCCCCACTCTTTTACATTAATTTGTAAATTCTATTCCACTCAAATCTGATTTAGCAACATGGTTTGTGTCTTCTTGGGAAGGATCACTTCATGTTGTGCTTCCAGGATCTGCAGGGAAGCTCCAAGAGGGCTGGGGAAGGACTTGTTAGGCTGTCAGGCAGTGCTAGGACTAGGGGAATGGATCCAAGCTTGAGGAGGACAGATTGAGGTTGGCTAGGTCTCTTCCATCCCCTGCCCATGCTGTGAGTCTGGGATACTTAGGGCCATGGCTTAGTGGCATGGAGGTGATAGGTTGATGGTTGGATTTGATGGTCTTGGAGGTCTCTTGCAACCTTCAGGATTCTGTGAATGGAAATTAGGAGAGAATCTGAAGAAATGGAGAGAATGATGAAGCAATATTGTCTTGTTCAGCCTTGCAGTGTGCTGGCTTTGACCTGTGAGCAGTGGAGAATGTCAGGAGTCTCCTCAGTGCAGAAACACCACAAGCCATTTATTTAGCATCCTCCCTTAAAGAGTCACCAGGGGCCTATCTGTGAGCTTTCAGGCTGCCAATGACTGATTCCTAGCGTGGGGAAAGGAGGAAAAAAAGGAGTGTTTAGGTTTCCTAGACAACAGCCTGGGCTTCAAAAATCTGCTAGGCATTAGATCTGCCTTTGATTCACATCTAGGATGCAGGTGGGGAGTGGAAGAACAGGAGTGGCTGGAACGTGAGCATTGTTTGCCTGAGCTGCTTCAGATGGACAAATAAAACTCGTTTCAGCTTTAGTGTTATTTGTTCCTTGCAGTATTCTTTAATTCTTTTATAAATATCTAGGCAGAAATATTTATCAGAAATATTTATTTATCTTTCCTTAATATCAGGGAATTACAGCACAGAGGCTTCAGATAATTCCCCAATACCATGGAATGATGCTATTGTGGAAGCTGCAATGAGGGAAGAGTCTATCTTTATACCTGTTTGAAAGCAATCTCATCTGAAAAATTGCCAGTAATTTACCATCAACTGCTATCCTTGGCTTAAATCTTATCTTTTATCTCTTATCTTGAATTTCCCTTCTGTTTCTCGTCTTAAAATGTGCAAACATTCCAGTGGAAAATGCTAGAAAACAAACAATTTAATTTTTATTTCTTGTGGATATCTCTGGAGGTGAAGCACCAGCAAGAACCTCCAAAGTAGCCTTGCTCCTGCAAACATCCCAGCTACTTGGTTCCTTTGGACAGTCAAGCAGCTGCTCTAGAAAGATGTATCAAGTCTTTGCATGACAGGAAACAAAAAAGATACCTGTTAATGCTAATTATCTCATTATTTTGGAGCACAACTGTCCCAGGCATGGAAATGTGGCAAGTCTTTGCTTCTGAAAATAAATGAGAGAGTAGAGACTGGCAACCAAAAAAATAACTGTTTGTTCCTCCCACTGCTTGCTGCAATGTCTCTCTCTGTTACATCTTCAGCAAGGCTGTTCCCCAGGGCTCAGGCTTGGGCTCAGCTCCCTTCAATGTCTTGGGCAATGACCTGGATAAGGAGATTGACAGGATGTTTGCAGATGATACCAAGCTAGGAGGGAGAATCAATCACCATCCCTGCAGGGGTTAAGAAACATCTAGCTGCTCTCCTTAGGCCCATGGCTTAGTGGCATGGCAGTGCTAGGGATGCTTGGACTGGATGAGCTTAGAGGTCTCTGCCAACCTTAGTGATTCTGTGATTTCATTTCCAAACCATCCCATCTACTTTTATACTCACATCTAGTATTTCAGAGGAAAAACAGCTTGGCAAGCCTGGCTCACTTTCTAAAGGCATCGTTTCCATGTCATGGATTTGTGAATGAATCTGTTTAAACTTTAGTGCTTGGTTTAGAGAAGCAAACTTGCTTATTTTGCCTGCTAAAAAAAATAAAAAAGCAGTACTAGTTTGGTGGTAAATTACCATAAACTGCTTTTCTTCATTTAGGGCAAAGAAAATACTCATCATGACTAGGCTTTGTGAACGAAGATCTGGGAAAGAAAATACTAAATTTCATGCAATTCAATTTTTTTTCTATTTCTTTGGCATTATTTAATAGAGCAGGTGGGGCCTTTGAATAAACTTCTGCTGCCAAAACTCAAACAATTCATGTAGATAAGATTATTTCTTTAGGATAAAAGGCCACTCTCTACATTTTATTTTATCACTTAAAGTAATTTGCTGGATTTGTTCTTCCTTTTCCCCAAGGTTTAGCTAAATTTGGCTCCAAACTAATTACAATGTCACCTGAAATCTGAGGCAGCTGAAAAAGAATCAATCCAAAAAAAATCCAAATATTTACAGCAAAAAGCTTTGCAGTAGCAGAGTTTTGCTGTCAGATGGGCACAGCTCAGCTCTGTTTCATGCCAGACAGTTGGAAGAACTTGAGAGTTCAGCTATAGATGTCACCATGAGATCCCAACCTGCAAAGAGCTGGAGTGTTAATGGGGAACTCAATCTCTTCCCAGGAAAAAGATGGAGAGAGCATCTCCTTTCATGCTTCCCTGCTCTCTCTGAACTACTTCTCTCTTCTAACAGCTGCATTGCTGCCAACTGCCTCATCTTTCCAGCCAGGAACTATAACAGCAAAGTGTCCTTGCCATTTGGGAGAGATGCTGCCAGGAGGTGGATGCAATGATCCCCTGCATCCTTCTGGCATCCATTGTGTCCCAGTAGCATCCCAGCTGAATGAGTGCCTCAGTGCCAAATGCCAGCCTGCCCTGCAATAGACACATTTGTATAGCACTGGAGAGCTCCAGGCTGGAGCCCTGAACCTAGCACAACTGAACTTCTCCTCTCTGCACAAGAATGAGCTGCAGTAGTGTGAAAAGGAGTTTATTGGAAAACAAAGCCATTGGGCTTCCAGAAGGCATTGGGGTGAATGTTGTCATTTGGCAGCTCAGCTTTGAGAGGCAGAGGAAGGATTTGGGCTAAAGGATTATTGAGGAGAGCATTTATTTTCCCTGTACTCATCTATAATACAAATAGAGTAAATGTATCAAATAAACTCATATGTACTAAAAAACATGGACTAAATATATAAACTGGAAATATATATACTGGAAATAGAGACTAAATATATAAACTAGAGTCATCTATACTGGAAACATAGACTCAATATATAAACTAAAGTCATCTCTACTGGAAACATAGACTAAATATATAATATAAACTCATATGTACTAAAACCAGAAACTAAATGTATAAAGTAAACTCATATATAATAAAACCATAGACTAAATATATCAAATCAACTCACATATAATAAATATCTATATAAAAATATATATAAATACATATATAAAAATATATAAATATTTATCTATAATAAATATATATATTTATATATATAAAATATATACTAAAAACATGGACTAAATACGTAAACTCATTTATATGAAAATGCTATGCTAAATATATAAAAGAAACTCATATATGCTAAAAACAGAGTGAATATACAAAATAAACATTTATATACTAAAAACAGACTAAATGTATAAAATAAACCCATTTGTACTAAAATGATATACTAAATACATAAAAGAAACTCATATATGCTAAAAACATAGCGTGAATATACAAAATAAATTGATATATACTAAAAACAGACTAAATATATAAAATAAATTCATTTATACTAATATTATGTACTAAATATATAAAAGACTCATATGCCAAAACAGAGTGAATATACAAAATAAACTGATATATACTAAAAACAGACTAAATATATAAAATAAATTCATTTATACTAAAATGCTATGCTAAATATATAAAAGAAACTCATATATGCTAAAAACAGTGAATATACAAAATAACCTGATGTGTACTAAAAATACATGCTAAATGTATAAAATAAACTCACAGATACTAAAAGCAGGCTAAATATATAAAAGAAACTCACCTATACTAAAAACCTAGAGTAAATGTATAAAATAAATTCATCTAGACTAAAACCAGTATAAAATAAACTCATATATACTCATATATATATGATGATGATGATATATATTTGGTATATATATATACTCAAACCAAACTAAATATATATAAACTAAACTGCTATATGCTAAAAACATAGACTAAAGATATAAATTAAACTCATCTATACTAAAAACATAGACTAAAGATACAAACTAAAGTCATCTACACTAAAACCAGAGACTAACTAGGAATTTCTCTGGACACAACTGGAAGGTGCTGAGTGTCCAAGCAGGAGGACGATGCTGTCAGGTTGTAGCTGGAGATAACTTGCCCAGTGCCAGAACAAAAAGGATCTTTTGGAGTATCAAATTTTCCTCCTCAGGGGAGAGATTTGTCACCAGAGAGCTTCAGAATGTTGGGATGAGCAATCATGATTTAACTTGCAATGAAATAAAATGACAAGACAACAAAATGTAGTCATTCTAGCCCTTTAATTCAATATATTGCACTTCCAAACCAGGCCAGACCCTGATTCCTGGCAAGTTGAGCTGTGCTTTTTGGATGGAATAACCCTAACAGAATGAGGAATGATTGAGATAGCTGATCTATGTTCTTCCTTTGGTAAATAAAAAGGGGGGGAAAAAATGCCCTTTGAGGCTTGGCTAGGGTATTGAGCAATGAATTTATTACAGAACAGGAGGCATTTGAATTGCAATATAGAATTTTCTGTGGGCTGAGAAGGAACCTTGCTGCTAGTTTAAACTGTGAGCACCTGAACATCCACTGCAGCTTGATGTTGGGTTTACTGTGACCCTTCAATGCCCTGGCCTTGAAGCCTCAGCAGCCAAATCCTGTGTGTCAATGCCATCGCTGGAGAAAAGCAGAGAGAAAAATCACCTGTGAGGCTTAAATTGGGGAAGCCTGCAGAGTATAAATAACAGCTAGAGAAAGCAAACCTTCAACAATTCCTCTAGCAACATCAGCTCAACTGCTGAGCCAGGAAGGTGAGAAAATGAAGGGGCTGAGGCCTGTCAGGAAAGCAAAAAACCCCACAAAAAGCTTAGATATTGGAGTGAGGAGAGGGGTGATAGGAAGGCAGACAGCAGCAGATCCAAGGCTGCTGCTGTTCACTGAAGCCTCAGTGGAGATGAGGACAAGAAGAACTTGTTTGTCCTTTTGTGCATCAGTAGGGCTCTGAAGGAAGGAACTGGTTTCTTCTTCTTTGTTATGTTTATATTAGATGTCTCATGGAGAAAAATGGATATTTCTTCTTCTAAAGAGCTTGGAAGATGATAGCCAGCAGCTTAGGGAAGCTCCACACCAAGGCTAAGCTTTCCAAATAGAGCACAAACTTCTTGTTCTAGCTTAGAGATGGAGTTCATCCCATTGCAGAAAACATTCCCTCACAGTTAGCATCACTTGGAGATGAAGCTGAAGCTTGCAGACACCACACCCTCTGCTCTCTGCTGATCCAAAATGATATAGAGGTGCTGGTTAAGATAGCTGGAGATGAGGCAACAGAGTGCCCAGGTGCTCAAGAAGGTCACCAGCATCCTGCCTTGGAGCAGCACTAGTGAGGCAGCAGCACTAGGGCAGGGATTAGTGATAGGAGAAGAGGAAATGCCTCAAATTATGCCAGGGGAGGTTCAGGTTGGGTATTAGGAAGAATTTCTTCCCCCAGAGGGTTCTCAGGCATTGGCTCAGGCTGCCCAGGGAGGTGATGGAGGAATCCCCATCCCTGGAAGTGTTCAAACCCATGGAGCTGTGCTGCTTGGAGCATGGCAGTGTGGGGTGGATGCTTGGACTGCATGAGCTCAGAGGGCTTTTTCCAGCCATAATAATTCTATGATTCTCAGTTATCAAGCAGAACCTAAATTTTGTTTCTTATCCCTCAAAAAAAAAACACCCATGAAGGTGAACCAAACCCACCTTCTAGCATCTGTGAGACTGCTTTGAAATATGCCTTGGAATGGAGGCCTTTGACAGAGCATCCTCAGCCTGACAGAAATCAACAGAACCAAAATAATCTGCTGTGTGGCTGCTGAAAAGCTTTCACAAACCAGGGGAGAAATCCCTAGTGATTTAACAAGATAAACTCCTTTTAGCTGTCAAAAACTCAGCTTTTTCTCTCTTCTTTATCCTTTCCCAGTACTTGTTTGGCATCACTGCAGAAGGAACTTGCAGGAGAGATTTGTTGACCTGTTCGAATGTCAGGAGTGTGTTTTGAGTTTGCAAGGTGAAGGTAGAAAAGTGAAGGGGATTCTTCAGGGCTTTGGACCTGAAGCTCTCAGGACCATGCTCTTCATGGGTTTCAATTGTAACTCAGCATTGTCTGCTTATTTGATTTAAGTGTATTGAATTTAATATGATTACAGACTCACAGCATGGTAGGGGTTGGAAGGGATCTCTGGAGCTCATCTAGTGCAACCTCCCTGCTAGAGCAGGAGAACCTAGAGCAGCTTGCACAGGATGTGTCCAGTTGGCTTTGGAATCTCCACTCCAGCAGCTCCCTGGGCAGCCTGGGCCAGTGCTCCAGCACCCTCCTCCTGTTCAGATGAACTTGCTGGGGGCTAGTTTGTGCCATTGCCTCTAGTGCTGTCCCTGGGCACCCCAGAACAAAGCCTGGCCCCAGCCTCCTGCCCCCCACCCTGTAAGGATTGCTCAGCATTGCTCAGCTCTCCCTCAGGCTGCTCTGCTCCAGCCTAAGCAGCCCCAGCTCTCTCAGCCTGTGCCCAGCACACAGCTGCTCCAGTGCCCTCAGCATTGCAGTGTCCCTGCTCTGTTCCCTGTGTCTCTTAAGCAGAGGAGCCCAGCCCTGGCCCCACTGCTGCAGCTGTGTCCTCCCCAGGGCAGAGCAGAGGGGCAGCAGAAGCTCCCTGGCCCTGCTGGCCACACTCCTCTTGCTGCAGCCAGGATGCCATTAGCCTGCTTGGCCCCAAGGGCACATTGCTGGCTCCTGGGCATCCTGCTGCCCACCAGCACAGGCAGCTCTGCTTGCCAGCAGATGAGCTCTAATTGAGTCATGATTCAGAGAGCTCTCTCTAGCATTTTGGAGGTTGCTGAGGAATTTTTGTCTCTTTCACTGTTTGAAATTCTTTGTGTCCTTGCAGTTGGATTTCTCCATCCTCACACAAAGGTTTTTCAGTACAGCAGGAGGAAGAAAGTCAATCCTCCTCATGCAAATTCCTCTCTCAGGCATCAAGCCAGAGCTGTCACATAGTCCTGGTTTCTCTCAGGTGCACCTGGATAGAATCAAATGCAAATTGGCAGCTAAAAACCAAACTACTGATGTGAGAATATCCCTTCAAAGTGGTTTTCCCCAGTCACTACATGTGCAGCTTTCCTGCCAGATCTTCAAGATGAAAAATGAACCAGAAAGGAAACCTGACCAGGCCCTGGGGTCCTCTTCATTCCTGCCATGTGAGCTGCCCTTGCTTGGTTAATTTAGGAAGCTCATTAGCACAATGAGTTTATCCCATGGTAGAAAAAGATAACAAGAAGCAGAGAGTTTAGTGATGCTAGGGAACTTCCCACAGCTTCCAGTTATCCTGCAGGGTGAAATTGAAGGTGTTGGGATCTAACCCTAACTCTTTCACATCCCATTTCCTCCAAGAGAGGAGTGCTGTGTCTGCACAGTCAGCTTTGCTCTGGGTAGTGTCCCATGGGAAGTGAGATTGGAAGTCCCATGCTGTTTGTAGTGCTGGGCACAAGTCTACAACTGATCCCTCCTGGATCTGGGATGACTTGTAGAACATGACATATGCTCTGAGCCTTGTTGGAGTTTTCTTCCTGACATTTAGATTGCCAGCAAGCTCTTTAGGGCTTGGACTTGGCCATCTACAGTTGGGCAGTGCTGGAGTCACCATCCCTGGAGGGGTTCAGAAACCATGCAGAGGTGACACTTGGGGACATGGGAGTGTTGGGTTGATGGTTGGACTTGATGATCTTAGAGGTTTTCTCCAACCTGAATGATTCCAGGATTCTTCTGCCGTTCTTGGATCCTTCCTTGTGTGTTCTCCCACCTTCAGGGCTTTCTGAACAAGAATTTGCATCCAGTCTAATTTTTGTCCAGCAGCCTAGAATGAACCTTTCTGCCATCAATTTCTCTGGTAACTTTTCTACTCCATTTCAAAGCCAGAGAACCTGATAACAATGAAGTCTACAAAGAAAATGTGTGGAGCATGAAGAAAATCATTCCATTTTTTTTCTCTTTTCCATGTCATTTAGCATCCCTAGGAGAAATCCTGACTAAACCCATCATTTCCTATTCATCCTATTCACTTTTTCACCTCCTCTGTCATTGCATTGAAGTTTGTAGCCCTGTCTTCTCCAGGCTGTGGAGTCACAGGTTGTCAACTTCTCCCTTCCACAGGTCTATCTTCTTCTCTTGTGGAACCCATTCCACTTGTTTGTCCAACTTTATCCCATTTTCTCCCTCTTTTCTTCTTTCAGCCTGATAGATTTGCAGCTCAGGGGAGCAGATCTATCTGCCAGAATGCTCTTTCTAGCCTGGAAGGGCAAGAAAGACCCAAATGAGAAGCTACTTTCAGATGTTACCAGCACTGAATTTCATCTCCAATGTCTTGCAGCTCTCTGTTCCAGTTTGAGTGTCCCCAAAAGAGCTTTTTATTGTAGAAAATTAGAGTAAGTTTTGAAGTGGTGCAGGTGTTGACTCTTGTTGAGTGTAATCCAATTCATCATAGAATGGTTTGGGTTGGAAGAAGCCTTCAGGAGGATCATCTAGTTCCATCAGGTATTGAGCTATCCATCACTTCATTCTAACTCCTCTTCTCCTGCCTTTCCAGTCTATAGCACTGGAGAAGCATGCCCAAAAGCAATCCAAAAAGAAAGGAAAAGGGGGAAAAAAGGAAAGAATTAGTCTAGTTTTTCTGCTGTGGCCTTGTGGGGTTTTTCTTTTTTTCAATGTGTTCTCTTCAAGGATGCAGATGAAGAGTATTTTGCTGGCACTGTTAGAAAATTGCTCTGGAAGACACTATGCCTTCAGTCACGTTCTGCACGGTTAAAGCATTGAGCACAAAAGATGGTAGTGGTTTATATAGAGATATAATATGTATTATATTATATATTGCATATATAATATAATAGTAATTATGTAAGATAATAATTATTATTATAATGTAATATATTATTATATTATATGATTATATCATATTAGATCATATATATCATATATATGATAATATGATATATATGATATTATATATAATATATTATATATATTCACATATAATAATATATGATCTATAATCTTATATAGTATATTGTATATATACATATATGAGAACAATCAGTCTCCCTATCAATGGCTTCAAGCACATCCGAAGGATTTCACCTTGCCAATTAGGCCCAAAGCCTGCTGAGCTGATCAAACACCCTCCAAAAAAACCCTCATTTCTCCTAAAAGCAGGCTCCCTTCCTGTGCTCCAGGGCAGCTCCTGAATCCCTGCCCAGCATCCAGCTGCTGTGCTCCAGGGCAGCTCCTGAATCCCTGCCCAGCATCCAGCTGCTGTGCTCCAGGGCAGCTCCTGAATCCCTGCCCGGCATCCAGCTGCTGTGCTCCAGGGCAGCTCCTGAATCCCTGCCCGGCATCCAGCTGCTGTGCTCCAGGGCAGCTCCTGAATCCCTGCTCAGCATCCAGCTGCTGTGCTCCAGGGCAGCTCCTGAATCCCTGCCCAGCATCCAGCTGCTGCTGTGCTCCAGGGCAGCTCCTGAATCCCTGCCCGGCATCCAGCTGCTGCTGTGATGTGACAGAGCCTTGAGCAGCTGATGGCCTGGATTGTGCAGTGATGGAGCTAGGCTGAAGGTGTTTTTCTGCCTTAACAATGACAAGTGGTGCTGGAGCTAATTTGAACCAGATTAGGATGAGCTGTAGTTCAGATTCAAAGTAATTTTTTTGCCTTTTTTTGCTTTTTTTCCTGCTTTTTTCCCCCTCCATCCTCTCTCTGACTGAACACAAATGCAGTCCTGGCTGGTGTGGGTATGAGAGCTGATGAGGTGCTTGCCTCTTCTGAAAGGAATACTTGGAAAAGACTTAAAAAGGACATATTTCACCCCCTCCAAAAAAATACCTTTCATGTGGAGATCTCTGTTTTGATCTCAAACTGCTCCTAAGTGGAATTTGCAAAGAGCAGGTTCCCCCCTTCTGAAGGAAGGGTCACCAATTAAATGAAGAAGAACAACAAAAACCCTGGGCTTACTTTAGCCCTTGCAAGCTACCAAGTTAGTGTATTAATTGCCAAGTGGTTGCAAGGTAGAGGTTCTTCCTTTGAAGGAGAAAATCAGTATATCAATGTATTTTTCCCTTACCTTCAAAGCTAGCTCAGCCCTTGAAGAGCATCTCAGTTTCTTCACTCCCATACTTTGAGTTTTCCCCTTCTGTGTGTTTCTGCATAGGAATGTATGCAGATCTATGCAAATGAGTGCATATGTTGAAGCTTTCTATAGTTGTTTAACTGTGTGTGCTGGGGAAGGAGAGTGAAAGAGTGGTTTGAGTGTAGTTTGGAGCTGAGGAGAGGGAGGAAATGGCCTGGGAAAGGGTTAATGTACCCAGCAGCCTTCTTCAGCTGAAGGAAAATACATATTAATGACCTATTAAATTGAGGACTGGTGCTTTCTGTCAGCTGCTTGTGAGGGAGAGTTGCCTTTTAGGAGGAGCAAAGGCAGTTTTCAAACAGAGGAAAGCCAAGACACAAACAAAACAACAAAAGAAGTCCATTTGGTCCAGCCCCAAATGCCTTTGGACTGACACCTGAATTACCAGGCTGCAGTACCTGAGATGCTGATGGCTGCAGGTACTCCATCACTTCCAAAGGCTCCATCTGCTTGGGAAGAACAGTGTAAAGAAGAGTGGGAATTGAGCATGTCCCCACTCGTGGAGTCTGACTGCTGACAGCTGCTGTGAGCTCCTCCTGCCTGCTGAGGCTTGATGCTCTTTGATTCTGCTGCCTGACATCCCTCTGCAGAAGTATATATCATTGTAAATACATGAGAATAATGATGCAGTGCTGCCTGAGTGGCTGTTGGAATCCATTGTGGTCCTCAAGGAACTGTTCCTGGCCTGAAGGAAAGGTGGTGGCAGGTTCCTGGAAGCCCAAAGCTGAGGTTAAGGTCATGGATTCCTCCTTTCTTCTGTTTAGACATCAACACTGCTTCTTTACTAACTGCTTTGCCCAGCTGACTCCTCACCCATGCTTGAAGCAAGCTTGCAGTCTGTTTGCAAATGCAGTTGAAGCAAGAAAAGGTCACCTTCCCCTGCCCTTGGGTTGGTTATATATAGCCATGGCTTTAGAAGATCCTTAGAGGAGTCAGAGTCATGTTTGCCCTTCTCAGGGGGAGCTCCTTGGTGCCACTGGAAACAAAGATCTTGAATCCTGGGCTCAGCTTTGGGCTCCTAGAAGGACACTGAGGTGCTGCAGTGTGTGCAGAGCCGGGCAAGGGAGCTGGGCAAGGCTCTAGAGCACAAGTGTGCTGAGGAGCAGCTGAGGGCACTGGGCTTGCTTAGGCTGGAGCACAGGAGGCTCAGGGGAGACCTTCTCCCTCTCTGCAGCTCCCTGCAAGGAGCTTGGAGCCAGCTGGGCCTTGGGCTCTTCTCCCAGCTCACTAGTGCTAGGGCAAGAGCAAATGGCCTCAAGCTGCACCAGGTTGGATCTTAGGATGGATTTGTTGTGTGCCAGAGTGGTTAGGATTGTCCCAGGCTGCCCAGGGCAGTGCTGGAGTCCCCATCCCTGCAGGTAGGGAGCGAGGCTATAGGTTCGGTCAGAAAGAAATGTTGGTTGTTTAGTCATGAAGCAAAGCTCCAGATGCCTTTCCAGCAGGTGCTGTGTTTCCATAGCAGAAGGCTGACAGGGAACATCTCAGTCCTGTTGAACTCTGTGTTTCCTTCAGGAGAAGATGTTGCCAACATCCAGTTAGTTAAAAATAAAGCAGCCAGCAGCAGCTTGGATGCAGATAAAGGTTCCCCAACTCAATTGGGAAGGATTCTTTGTGTGGGGGGAGAGCAGGCATTCTCCTCCTCCCACAGCCAAGCACAGCTGTGCAGGGAAGAGCTGCTGCTGGAGTCTGCCTCCAGCAGATTGTAAGGGAAAAGAAGCATTCTGATTCTGGATCCAAGTCAAGCTTTTTGGGCAGTGCCTTCCAGCTTCTGAGGTCATCTCCATCACTTCAGGACACTGCACAGACATTGTTCATCCCTTGTTATCTGCCAGGGGAGCTCTAAGGAACTCTCTGCAGATGATTTGCTTAGTGAGAGGCAGTTCATTTCCAGACCTTAAATATTTTAGTTGACCAGGTGTTTAACTGCCAACTACACCCCAAAAAATAGCACTTCTGCTTCTTAGCAGGGAAAAAACTCAACCACTCTGATATACTCAGCAGCCAACCCAGTGAAGTGTGTAAAAAAACCACTATTCTGCTCTTCTTTCCAAGAGCAGAAATGGGCAATTATTCCTCTGCAGCCAGAACCATAGATTGGATTTGAATTAAAGTCAGAATGAGGACTCTAGGGTTGATATTTTCTGTTCACATACAAGCAGAAAGGGAGGAATAAAGACAAAAAGATGAGAAAATCGACTTGAACCTTTTTGTCCATTGTTGTTTTCATCTTTTTCCAGTTATTCACAGCTCAGATTTGTTCTCAGTGGTTTGGGGTTTTTTGTTTATTTTCTTATCTTTTTGGTTCTGGGGTTTGTTTTCTTTCATTTTTGTGGTTTGTTTTTGTGTTGTTGTTGTTTTCTTATCTTTTTGGTTCTTGGGTTTGTTTTCTTTCATTTTTGTGGGTTCTTTTTTTTTGTTTGTTTTCTTATCTTCTTGGTTCTGGGGTTTGTTTTCTTTCATTTTTGTGGTTTGTTTTTCATATTGTTTGGGGTTTTTTGTTACTTGTTTTATTTTTGAATGGATGGCTGACTGTTAGAGCCTTAAGCACATCCCTAAATGAAACCAAAAAAAGCTTGATATGCTGAAGTTCCAAAGCAACTTCTGCTCTCCTTGGTCCAGTGACTTTCATTACTTGACCATGAAATGACAATTAAGAGGAAGGTAATGGGATCACACACCAAAAGACTAGGAATGGATATGTTCTTTTCCTCCTCTTGTGTTTGGTTTCCTGCTTTATTAGCAAATAATTCAGATGTTCTCTTTGTGTTGTTATTGATGTGTTATTAGGTGTTTAAGAAACCTCTAGATATGATACTCAGGGCCATGGGGCTGATAGGGATGCTTGGACTTGATGAGCTTAGAGGTCTCTTCCAACCTTCATGATTTCTTGTCTTGCAGAGAAGAATCTCCTTTAGCTTCCATATTTTTCTCCTTCTCCATCACACTGCTTGCCAGAACTAGAGGAATTGTTATTAGAGCATCACAGAATCATGAAGGTTGGAAGAGAGCTCTAAGAGCATCAAGTCCAACCATCTACCTATCACTGACATAGTTAGTTGCCTCTCACTAACAGAGTTGTTACCATAATTCATGATCTCCATCAGTATAAATGAAACAACTTTGAGGAGAAGAATGTTGGGGGTTTTTGTTCATCATCCACTCCTGCATCCTACAAGCTCTTGGAGATGTTTTTGTGGGCCAGTGTTCATGACTGAACCAAGTGAGAGAGGAGTCTTCTCCTCCTAGAATAGAGCAGTAGGTGTAGGAGGTGGCAGCATCTATCATCTGTCTTCCCAGAGAAGGGTGACTAATGCAGTGCACAGCAAGAAATCTCTCTGAGGTACACCAGGGGTGACTCACAGGAGCCCCAACCTTGCACTCACAATAACAATCAGGCAAGGGAATAACAAGACCTCTCACATTTCAGGAGGCCATTTAGCTAAATGGTTTCTTTCCCACTTGCTCTCAAGCCAGAGCCCAGGGTTAGATGGGCTTGGTTCTGCTGCTTTCTGCCTTTTCACTTCTTCTAAACAACCATGTGCAGTGGAGCTATAAATTAACAGAACATTAGTCCTTAACCTGAAGGAGGCAAGAGGAGATATCTGCAGCTTGGCTTCCTCATCACTGTGGGCAAAATAAACCTCTCCAAGGGAGGCTGCCTGAGAGGGGAGCAACTCCTTCAGCTATCAGCTTGGATATTAGGAACAACAGCTCCAGTGCTGGGCTCAGCTTTGGGCTCCTCCCTCCCTGCCAGAAGGACACTGAGGTGCTGCAGTGTGTGCAGAGCAGGGCAAGGGAGCTGGGCAAGGCTCTAGAGCACAAGTGTGCTGAGGAGCAGCTGAGGGCACTGGGCTTGCTTAGGCTGGAGCACAGGAGGCTCAGGGGAGACCTTCTCCCTCTCTGCAGCTCCCTGCAAGGAGCTTGGAGCCAGCTGGCCCTTGGGCTCTTCTCCCAGGTCACTAGTGCTAGGAAAGGCTGAGAGCCCTGAGAGCTGCTCCATGCTGAGCAAGAGCTGAAGGGTGCAGGGGGCAAGAGGCTGGGGCCACACTATGCTCAGGGCTGCCCAGGGGCAATGGGCACACACTGGAAGCCAGGAGCTTCCAACTAAACATGAGAAGAACTTGTTTGGTGTGAGGGTGCAGAGCCCTGGCCCAGGCTGCCCTGAGAGCTTGGGGAGTCTCCTTGTGTGGAGAGATTCCAAACCCAGCTGGAGGTGATGCTGACTAGAAGATTCCAGAGGTCCCTTCCAAGCCCTGCCATGATGGGATTATAGCATTCTGTACTCATTTGACTTTATAAAGGAATCTAGAGACACACTCTGTGTCTTAGTTGGGTGTATTGGGTGCATCCTTTTTGAGTTGTCTTAAAATCTTCTGTTGTCTTAAAATCTTCCTCTTCTCAGAGTAACCATGGCAGCATAATTCCCTTCCCTCCCATTTCCTCCTTTCCCTTGTGATCAATATTGTTTCTCTAGGAGGTTGTAAGTAGCTATAAAAAGAGAACCCAGCTTTAAAATAACATTAGGATGCTTGGCTGACTTTCCTCCCCTCCCACTCTGATGATCTCTGAAGAGTAGACTTGCTTCTGGCAATGGGAGTACAACAGCTCTGTGCATTGTTGAGAGCCCAGAAACAGCATCCAAAAGCTGAGCTCTGATGCTCTTCAGGAGAACAACTTACTTGCTGTCAAAAGAATAGTGATGTGAGTTTAAAAGAACAAGGCCAAGAGGAAAATGAAACCAGGCCTTGTGGGGTTCAGCTGCTGCCAAAGAGGCAGAGACACTCAGAGTATGGAATGTGAGCTGCAAGTGTTTGTTAGCTAGTCAGTTAGTTAGTTGGTGTGATTTAAGAATCATTTCAGAGGGAAATTACTCTTCACTCAACAGGACTCAAACTGGTTTTCATGGAGATTCATGGAAACTCCTCTGTGGAACTTGAACCTCAAGCTTCCTTATGTGTTCTGCAGGATGTGCTGGCATGAAACAGATGGGTTTGGGTCAGGAATAGGTCCTCCTAGGAAGAATTATTTCTACAGCCAACAAGACTGATCTGAAACAGAGTGGTAGGGGACAAATATCCCAGTCTTTAGGAGGGAAACATGTAGCTGTGGTGTTTGGGGAGATGGGTTAGTAGTGTTGGGTGGGTGCTTGGGCTGGATGAGCTCAGAGGGCTTTCCAACCATCACAATTCCATGAGTTAGAGGTTGTAATCTATATAAAACTAAGCAATTAAGTCCACAAAAGGAATGAGGACAACATTTTTATTCTTATGAAAGCAAGTGCAGAAGAGATTTGATGAAGGAAAGGGATGGAGCTCTGCTGACTGAGTTTGCAGGAAGGAGAAAGAAGCAAAGGATGGCTGTTTGGAAGAGATCTGAACCAAGACATGCTGCTCCTCCAGGAGGCTGCAACTCAGCAAGGTCAGAAAATTGGCTTCTTCAGGTTCTTCCAGATGAAAAGTGCCACTGACAGAAGTTTTGCAGGAAGCTGATGACTCTGATGAGCCTGCAAAAGAGACATTTTTCTTTCATCAGCTCCATTGAAACACAGTCACCACGTTAATTGATGTTTCTTCTGCAGAGCTTTCAGCAGCATTGTCACATCTGCTGTGTTCAGGGGGAGTTTTGATCCATTTCTGGCAGCCAAGTCACTGCAGATCTCAATCTGTGCTGCGTGACACAAAAACAACTGACAGGCAAAAGCTTCGACTGGATCAGAAACTGAAAAGTTTCCTTTTGTGGTAATCAAATTGCCTTCAATTGGAGAAAATCAGCATTGAAAATAGTGAATGGAAGGCTAATGTTCAGAGATTGGTAGAAACCTCCAAGATTATCCAGTCCAAGCATCAACCAAACACTCCCATGCCACTAAACCATGTCCCCAAGTGTCACCTCTGCATGGTGTCTGAATCCCTGCAGAAAAGGCCTTGGGGTGCTGGTGGCTGAGAAGCTGGCCATGAGCAAACAGTGCACGCTGGCAGCCCAGAAGCACAATGGCATCCTGGGCTGCAGCAAGAGAAGCGTGGCCAGCAGAGCCAGAGAGGTGATTGTGCCACTGCACTCTGCTCTGCTCACACCTCCTCTGCAATACTGGGGCCAGTTCTGGAGCCCTCAACACACAAAGGACATGGAGCTGATGGAGCAGGTGCAGAGGAGGCCACGAGAATGCTCAGNCACAACAAATCCATCCTAATATCCAACCTGGTGCAAGTTGAGGCCATTTGCTCTTGTCCTAGCACTAGTGAGCTGGGAGAAGAGCCCAAGGCCCAGCTGGCTCCAAGCTCCTTGCAGGGAGCTGCAGAGAGGGAGAAGGTCTCCCCTGAGCCTCCTGTGCTCCAGCCTAAGCAAGCCCAGTGCCCTCAGCTGCTCCTCAGCACACTTGTGCTCTAGAGCCTTGCCCAGCTCCCTTGCCCTGCTCTGCACACACTGCAGCACCTCAGTGTCCTTCTGGCAGGGAGGGAGGAGCCCAAAGCTGATCCAGCATTGGAGCTGTGGCCTCCCCAGTGCCCGGGCCAGAGGGAACTGAACCCCATATCCCACAGGCAGTTACCTATGTGAGACACAAAGTTAGATGTCTTAATGTTGCGCTGGATTTGTGTTTGAAATCAGAACTTGACCACTTGGGAGTTCCCCAAAGAGCTTTCTAAGCCTCAGCAGAGAATTCTTGTTCAACTCATTCCCATTAGGCTTATTGAGCTCAGTCAGAACCTTTCTAAGTGCTGAGACTTTCTGGGGGAGTAGCTTTGGAAAGGGCAAACAATTCCAGCAGGAGAATGTCAGGGGCTCAAAATAGACTCCAAAAGCTGTTTTCCCTTCACAGCCAAACTAGGTGACTTAGTGTTGTGAGCAGAATGGTGTGGGTTTCATTTACAGCAGGAATTTATTTGGGTGGTTTTTTTTTAGGGGGAATAAATGTACTTAGAGATTAAAATCAGGATTTTTCAGTTCCACAGGAGGTCATTCAGCTGGCAAATTCCAGGAGGAAATCTTGCAAGCAGTGAAAAATCCTTCCTCTGCTTGGCTGCCATTCCTCATTCCTCTCTTCCAGAAGAGCAGGAACTCCTTCCTCCATGTGCTGAGGGACAGATTGTTCCTCTCCACATGCAGCAGACACAGGCAGTGCTTCCCAGCTGAGATGCTGGAGACATCTCCCTGCACTTACAGCACTTTATGACTCTTGTTTTCCTCCATCCACATCCTTTGGCTTCCTCTTTCTACATCACTCATCCTGGAAAAGAATCACAGAACCAAGAAAGTTAGAAGAGACCTCTAAGCTCATCAAGTCCAACCATAGCTATGAGTATGAATGCAGGACAACATCTCCCTGCTTTACTGAGGCAAGGTGGAAGTGATGGAGAGGGGAAAGTGCTGAGGGATTTTTGGATAGGAGGTCAAGGAGTCAAAATACAGGTGGTGGTATCTGAAGAAGAGGAAATCAAACCCACAACATGCTTTTGGGAGGAAAAATAAGCAGCAGTAAGGGAGAGGGAGAGGGAGAGGGAGAGGGAGAG
>VWZO01011339.1:165237-187343 GCA_013396975.1 Bucco capensis | reverse complement strand
TTTATTGTATTATATATACTACACATACTATATTATATATATTTATATTGTATATTTTATATATGCTATATATACTATATAATATATTGTATATATTATATTATATATGCCATATATAGTATCTATTTCCATTGTATATATTGTATTATATATACTATTTATACTATATAATATATAATTTATTGTATATATTATATATACTATATATTATGTATATTTCTATTGTATATACTATATTATCTATTAATATTCTATGTTATTTTGTGACCTGAAGCATTGTATTTCTTCTAACCTTGTAAATATTGTGCATAGTAGCAGGTGAAAATAAGAAAGAATTCTGAGTGCATGTAGGTTTGTAATGCAGAGCTGAAAAACCTCAGTTGATTTGAGCTGAAATGTTGAGAATTTCGGTAAATAGCCAGTGGGCCATTCATTTGAGAGGCAGTTTGGCTAATGATGCTGCTCCTGAGCTTGCACAAACAGTCTCCCTAACAAAAGCATTTTTTTCCCAGCTAAGCTTAAATCCAAGTCGTGCAACAGATTTTTGGCCTTCCCATGCTGATCTGGTGCTTCCAGGGAGGAATTGCTCTAGGATGTGGAGCACAGAGCAGCTGGGGAGGGGGAAAAATGACATACAAAGTGGTCAAAGCAAAGGTGTGGCACAGTGCAGTAAAACATAGAAGATCTCTGAGGGAAAGAAGAGAAGTTCTTGGTGAGGAGGTTAGCTTGCTCCCCTGGAGGGGAGAAGACTCCCTTGCAACCCTTGTCCCCGGGATGTGTTAGTGCCTGGAGCATCATTACCTGGCAAACACAAACTAAGGGATGGCAAGCACTGAGAGATAAAGAAGATCCTTTGAAAGAAAGATCAGTTCTTTCCGGTGCTGTTGGTGAAGGAAGAGAGAAGAGTTGCCTGTTCTTTAGGTTGGCATGGCATGGCTGGTGTGGTCTCCTCAGACTGCATTTCAAAGAGAGTGATCCTGAGGGAAGGACAAGGACACAGGGCAGGATGCATGTTTGCTTTGCCTCCTGACAACCATTTCCTCTCTCTCCTTCCTCTTCTCTTCTTACTCACTCCACACAGCACCAGTTACTTTGGAAGCATACAAAGCAGTTTTGGAGAAGAACCAGAGTCAAAAGCATTTGTTAGATGTCTAACCCTCAGTTTTGCAGCAGGGATTGATTTCAAAGAGACAAATTGAACCAGACTGAAGTGACTCCAAGGGTAAAAGTCCAAAGGTGACCATCCCTGCTGGAGAACAAGAGCACCAAGGCTAAGCTTCAAGAGCTCAAGCAGCAGGAGAGAAACACTTAAGTGTTGAGGCATGCAGCATCCTGGACAGATATTGTTCAGAACAGCATGATGAGAAGGAAAATATTCCAGTGATGGAAAAAAAAGAGGGTGAGAAATAAGCCATCCCTTAAGGGCTTCATGTGCTCTGATTATCCCAGCAGGGCCTGTGCTGAGTTCAGCATCTCTAGCTGAGCTTCTCAGGCAGTGTCAAAGATGCTGAGGGCTGCCCAAGCTTTTAGAACACAAGACAATTCGTTCAGAGGAAAAGAAGAGAGAAAAAAGATCTTAGGGCCATGGGTTAGTGGCATGGGGGTGATAGGGATGGTTGGACTTGATGAGCTTAGAGGTCTCTTCCAACCTTCCTGATCCTGTGATATGTGAGCCTCCTTGTTCCTGGTGTGGATTTAGCCTCTTGCATCTTGAGTTGTTTGTTTATTACTCCAGAACCGTTGGATTCAGTGCTTGCTCTCACTCTAGAGGACCACACACACTTAGGATTCAACCTGGTGGCAGATGGTCCTGCCATGCTTTACTGATTTCTCTTTCTGAACTGATGAGGATACATTATTTAGAGAGCTCTAGTCAATAATTTATCACAAGTCAGAGAGAATTAAAAGACCAAGGTTGCAGCAGAAAGCTTTGCTTTCCCTTGGTTAAAGGAGGAGGAAAGTGTGTTTTGTGACTCATAGAATAGGCAAGGTTGGAAGGGACCTTAAAGATCATCTAGTGTCCCATGTGCAGGGACAGCTGGCACTAGAGCAGCTTGCTCCCAGCCCCAACACTGCCAGGGCTGGGGCTGCCACCACCTCTCTGGGCAACCTGGCACAGTGGCTCAGCACCCTCCTGGGCAACAACTTCTGCCTAACATCCAACTGAAATCTTGTGTCCATCAGCTTGAGTTAGACACTGAGCCCAGCAGTGGCCTCAGGGATGTGACAGCTTAACTCATGTTCATTTGATGACTTCCAAAGTGGGTTTATTGGGTTTTTTTTCCTGAGATGTTAGTGGATGATTTATTGTTAATGAAGTGTTGCAGCTCTCCTGTTAATGTCCAGAAAGCTCTCACAGCCTCTCCTGCTGTCCTGTGTGCATTAGCAGCTCAGACCTCAAAGCCACTCACCCCTCCATACATTAAACAGGCTGCCTCACAGCAAGGTGTTCAACTTGACATTTGGCACAGCATGGAGATTTCTCCTCTCCCTGGGGTTGATTTTTTTTTTCAGCTTAATGCATGATCATTATGCATTTTAAAGCCTTTTTTTTTTTATTTCTCCACTCTAATTTATTGCTCTCCTTCCAAGCAGCATTGCTCTTGAGGCTCAGAGAGTATTTATTTCATGACAAGGATAATGAATGTCTTTATTCTGTAGACTCTGTTGCTTCCAGTGTTGTGTCTCAGAATTTAAGAGAGGTGATTTTTAGGGAGGGGGGAAAATAAGTACTTCTCAAGCTCTTGTTTCTCTCTTGCCATGCATCCAAGCACCGAAGGCACTCAGCAGAGGTATCTCAGACCATCTAGAGCACAGGTGTGCTGAGGAGCAGCTGAGGGCACTGGGCTTGCTTAGTGATGGAGCAGAGGAGACCTTCTCCCTCTCCTCTCCCTTTTTTCTCCTTAAAAAACTAATCTGAACAAGTTGATGTAATATATACAAGGAGAGAGCTTTAAATAGGTGCATTCAATGCTTATTTGAGCTCTATTTGCCTTTTTCTCCTCACTGTAGCATCATTAAATCATTCTCTCCTAATCTCTTTGAAAAGGAAGAGGCAGAAGTATTCCTCTGGTAGCAAACAGCAGCAGTGTAGCCTTTTGAGCTACAAAACCAGCAAGGAATTGGCCCAGTGTTGTTAAATCCAAATATTGCCTTTAGCACAGTTGACTGTAGCTGCCTCTCGAGTGAAGCATTTTACCACATCAGCTTATCCATATCACAAGGACCACTGCTCAAGGGCTAAATCTCTGTGTAAAGGGATGGCAAAGGACTGTTTAGTGAGCAAAGCTTGGGTTTATTCTCTGTATTTTGGGTTGTATTATTAGTGGTTTTTGTTAGTGTGCAGGAACACCTGCCCAGGGGATAGAAAGCACTGGAGTTTACTTGATTTAGAATCACAGAAGTGTCAGGGTTGGAAGGGACCTTGAAGCTCCTCTAGTGCCAACCCCCTCCTCAAGCTTGGATCCATTCCCCTAGTCCTAGCACTGCCTGACAGCCTAACAAGTCCTTCCCCAGCTCTCTTGGAGCTTCCCTGCAGATCCTGGAAAGCCACAAGAAGGTCTCCTGGGAGCCTTCTCTTCTCCAGACTGAACAATCCCAACTCTCTGAGCCTGTCCTCAGAGGAGAGGTGCTCCAGCCTCTGAGCATCCTCCTGGCCCTGCTCTGGACACCTTCCAGCACATCTATATCTTTCTTGTACTTTGCTCACAAAATCTCAGAAAATAAAGTTGAGCAATTCTTCTAAGTCTTAAGAAAATGAGCATTCTAGCTCCCTATTGCTAACCTGCTTCCCTGGAATATTTTCCTGCCAATCCACAAGACTTTTTTCCCCCTTCCAAGCCCTAAGATGCTGTGTTTCTGTGATGTCCTTCGTGTAGGATGCTCTCCTTAGGGCCATGGGTTAGTGGCAGGGGAGTGATAGGGATGGCTGGATTTGGTGATCTTGGAGGTCTCCATGATTCTGTAGTGAGGAGCCCAAAACCTCAGGATTTGAAGTGCAACTTTTGAGGAAGAACTTAGATGCTAGAGTGAAATGTGTCCTGTGGGTGACTCAAATGAGGTGAGCCACACTCCACTCTTTCTTGGCAGCATGAGGTACTTGCCCATCCAGAAGCATTTGGTGCTGTTCCCACTTGGACTCTCCCCATTTCTGGGTTGTTTCCTGGCCCAGCTGCAGGCTTGTTGGGACAATCTGGCCTTGGGCTGGAAGAATGACAATCAATAAAGTATTAGAGCTACTCAGTGAGGAGATGATTTGAGAAGTCAATGAGGAACTCTCCTGCTTGCAAACAACCATTACTTGACAGGATGGCTAGAGGAAAAACCACATGTCGTGGCTTAGTGTTCACCTGCAAACAGAGAGAGACCTCTTCCAATGTTCTAAGTGTCATTGACTGAGCAGAGATCAGGATGGACTGGTTTGGCTTGGAGTGCTCTTTGTCTAAGCTCTTCTGATGGAAATGAAGAATATACTTTTATCTTACCACAACCCAAGATCACAGCATGGTAGGGGTTGGGAGGGATCTGGAGATCCTCTAGTCCTACTACCCTCTCAGGGTCTCTAGGTTCTCCTCTCCCTACCCTCCTTGCCCTTCTAAGAGACAAAGAACTAGAAGTAAAAACCCTAAAAGATTAGAAATGAGCATTACCAACTTTCCCCAAGTTGGTCTACACGAGAAATTCCTCTCATTAATCTTATTTAAGTCTGGACATCTCCTCCTTTATCTTTATGCTGTCATCTTTACAAGTGAATTATTAACTCCCCAAGTGATATTTGAGTTAAATGAGTAAATACTGACATTTAGGAGACAAGACCTCTAAGTTTTATTCATCCAAAAGCTCAAGTGAACTTGTCTTTAACACTTGAAGCAGCTTCTTATTTCATCACAAGGTTCACCAATGTCTTCTGCACACTTTATGTTATCCAAATGCTATTACCAGATAAGGAGGCTCAGGGAATTATGGAATATTCTACTTAACAGATGCTTTTTTTGATCTCCAAGAGGTTGCAGGCTTTCTGGATTAAGGATATTGCCTTTGTACTCCATAGTATGGAAAAGTAGCAGAAATGATCTTAAGTAGCAAATGTAACTTCTTCTTCAAATATTAATGTATTCCCCATATAGTCATTAGAACTAAAAGGGGGGAAAAAAGCTTTTTAGCATTTCCTATTCATCAATAGTTCATGAAAATACATAGCAAGTTGTGGCACATCCAATAGAGATGAAAGGGGTTGAAAATCCCAGTGAATTGGTAATGTGGATAGCAAAAGGCATTTAATTCAGCTTCACTCAACCAGGACCTAATTAAAATCACTTCTGAAACTCTTTGATTTCTGTTTGCAATAACTTTGTGTGAGGAAAGATCTCCATGGCATTGCCATGTCAACCACTGCACAAGGGACAGTGGAGGATGCTCTGTTCCTTCTCTAGGTAGATTTGGTTGCTTCATCCATTCTCAGCACATTCCAGCTGAGATGCTTTGTCTCTCAATGATCTCCTTTTAAATCTCAAGTTTAGATCAATATTAAAGAAGAGTGAAAAGACTCAGTGGTCTCTCCTGAAGCCAAATGATTCTAGATTACCAAAAGCAGACAACTAAGATGGAGAAAAGATCCACTTATGATGTGTCCTAGTGCTGTGTCTCAAGCTGTTTGTGATGGAGCAGAAGTGAGAAGCCAAGTGACCACGTTGGTTCTCTGCTCACCAAGCCCAGTTCCCTCAGCTGCTCCTCAGCAGAGTTATTCTGTCCCAGTATTCCAGTATGTCAGGGGTTGGCAGGGCCCTAGAAAGCTCATCTAGTGCAACCCCCCTGCCAGAGCAGGAGCACCTAGACCAGCTCACACAGCAATGTGTCCAGGCAGCTCTGCAATGGCTCCAGACAAGGAGACTCCACAGCCTCCTGGGCAGCCTGGGCCAGTGCTCTGGCACCTGAACTGCAAACAAGTTCCTCCTCAGCTTAATACTAAACCTCCTGTGCTCCAACTTGCTCCCATTCCCTCTTGGCCTACCATTGGATGCCATGGAGCAGAGCCTGGCTCTCTCCTCCTCACACTCACCCTTCCCATATTTCTAAGCATTGCTGAGGTCTCCTCTCAGTCTCCTCTTGTCCAGGCTGCAGAGACCCAGCTCTCTCAGCCTGTCCTCCTAGGGCACATGCTCCACTCCTTTCAGGATCTTGCTGGCCCTGGGCTGGACTCTCTCCAGCAGCTCCCTATCCTTCTGGAGCTGAGGGGCCCACAACTGGACACAGCATTCCAGGGGAGGCCTCCCCAGGGCACAGGAGAGGGGAGAAGAACCTCTCTGGCTCTGCTGGCCACGCTCCTCTTCATGCATCCTAGGATGCCATTGGCCTCTTGGCCACAAGGGCACATTGCTGCCTCATGGGCATCCTCCTAGCCACCAGCACTCCCAGAGCTTTTTCCCCAGGGCTCTTCTCCAACACATCAGTTCCCAGTCTGGACTGATCCATGGGCTTGTTCTTTCCCACATGCAGTACTGCACACTTCCCCTTGTTAAATGTCATTCAGTCTCTCCCTGCCCATGTCTCTAGCCTGTCCAGGTCACTCTGGATGGCAGCACAGCTCCTGGTGTGCCAGCCACTGCTCCAAGCTTGGGATCATCTGCAAACTTGCTGAGGGAACACTCTCCCCCTTCATCCAGATCATTGATGAATATATTGAACAGTCCTGGACATTCATTTAAGCTAAGTTCCACTCTCCTCAGTAACTGGGCTGGAAGCATGCTAGGTTCTCAGGTGCCACCCCTCAGTTGGCTCTGATCATCCTGTTGCAAGATGAAGCTTTGGCTTCCACTCTGCCTTGGCTTTAAATCGTGAGTAACCTCCCAGAAGACATTAAATTCATTTAACAGAGTAAAAGCAACATGAGGAGAGAATCAGAGCCTCAGGCCACCCAGGAGAAGGGGAATTTCTGGGTGATTTCAGCCATTAACCCAAACTTACAGTGTGATGTAGCTACACTCAGGAGGAAAGTAAGTTGTAGAAGCTGGAGGTTGGAGTGTAGACAACACCACAGCCCCAAAGCATCAAGAATGGCTTTTTCTTTTAATCAGAATCCAGCTGTTGAACAAGAGCTAAAAAGCCCCAGGAGCCTGGAATCCTGAGTGGTTTAATTGAATCAGAGGCCTCGGTGGAGGTATCCCCTGCACAATGGCAACAGAGAGATTAGGCAAATCCCTTTGAAGCCTTGAGACACCTGAAGTGAGCATTCCCTTCTTCACCTGGGAGCTACCTGAGGCATGACCATGGTGTGATTATCCTGTTGAAACACATGCAAAAGCAGAGGCAAAGCCAGCACACCATACTGGGCCAACATTGCCAACTCCATTCTTCCATTCAGCCAGGGGCTTTACAAGCCAAACCCATTCCAGCCCAGCTGGAAGCATGCAAGTGACATTGCTAACACTTGCAAGTAGTAGTTAACATAATGCAGCAAAAGAAAAGATTGACTCTTGGAGGGCTTTTTTTGTTTTTCCCACACACATATTTTACTTGGAAATTCCTATCTCCGTTCTGATTTCCATGTCATCTCTTGCCTGTTCTTTTGTCTCTCCCCTGAAAAGCTCCAGTTAGCAATTCTCACTGGCTTGCATGCACCTAGCACTTACAATTCCTCCTCAGGCATTGATTTTTCCCTTGCCCAAAGTCTGGTCCCAAGTGGTTTTTTAGAGCAGATTGGGTATTCTGCTTCTCTGCTTGCTTCTAACTCACATCCAGCCCTGGAAGCACAGGTTTCTCCCCAAAAATGACTTGTGCCACGTGTGTTGGTATAACAGAGCTCAGAGCTGGGGGATGGCTTTGGAAGGGACCTGCAGAGAGACAAGCATTCCTGATGCTTGTCATCATAGAATGCCACACTGCTCAGGTTTGGAAGGGACCTTAAGATCATCTAGTGGACATGGAGCTGCTCCAGCATCCCACAGGGCAGCAGCTCCCTTTGGGAGCCATGGCACCCAGGCAGGATTGGCTATACCTCTCCTTCTTTCTTTTCCCTCTCTCCCCTTTTCCTTTCCTTTCCTTTCCTTTCCTTTCCTTTCCTTTCCTTTCCTTTCCTTTCCTTTCCTTTCCTTTCCTTTCCTTTCCTTTCCTTTTTCTCTCTGCTTCTCTCCTCTCTTCTTTCTTCTCTCCTCTTTCCCTTCCCTTCCAGCCCTTCCGTTCCCTCAGATTGGAATTCCCTGGAATGTTCTGGGATTTCTTAGCCCATTCAATCTAATCCCTAACACTGTCAGCTAGGGTTTCCTGTTCTTATTGCTATGTAGATGAAGTTATTCCTCCCAGGGAGATTTTCCTGTAGTGATTTCCTTGTCTCCAACACGTAATGCTAGCTCTGATCATTAATGATAATGACTGGGTTTGTCATCAAAATGTGTTCTAATAGTTCTATGCATTTCAACATCTGAAGGTATAGAAAATGTGACCTAGATTCCAGGGCAGGACCTGCTGACATTTGGAATCCAATAGGGAGAAAAAGGATGTGTTCAGCTATTTCCTGGCCTAGGGTTTTAGCTGTGGAGTAGATGAAGAATAATGGCTGGTTGGGAGAAGAAAAGGAGAAAGAAATGGGATAATAAACCTTAGAAGCAAGATAGCAGATGGTTGGGGAAGGCTGTGCTTTGAAAGTTATTTGTCATGTTGAAAAAAAAAAACAAACTAGCTTTTTTTGCTGCTCTTCATTTGAAAGATAATCATAAAACCCAATGGATGACCTTTGGAGGCCAAATCAATAGTCCCTGAGTATGGAAATGCTGCTTTCTAATCAATAGAGAGGAATAAGCACGAAGGCACAAGGATTCTCACTGACCAAAAGCATCCTCAATAGAGCTGAGAAAAAGAGCAGAGGAGTTTTTTAGTCTAAATATAACCTCAGAGTAAATTTATTTGGGTTTGATTTAGTGATTGGGACAGAAGGACAAACAAACAAACAATTAGGTTTGAGGGGCAATAATTACACTAAACTTATTAATATGAACATATACTACAATATCCTCAACTACAAACTCTTGAAGTGTAATAATGATCCTAAAATTCATAGCACTGTGAAAAAATACACTCAAATAAAACCTCTTGAAGCCTCAAGATCCCCTTCAGGATTGGTTGAATGATCTTGGATCATTGAATGATCCAGGTGATCTTGGAGCTCTTTTCCAACCTTAATAATTCTGTTGGTTGATAGAGGAGAAATACAGCAAAAAGCTTGGAAGGATGAAGACTTTCTGGAAGGATGAAGACTTTCTGGAAGGATGAAGACTTTCTGGAGGAATAACATGGAATGGTCAATAAATGGAATTTCTTCTCCTCACTTTATCCTGAATGATTCCCTCCTATGGAAAGAAACTCATGGAAGTTGATCCATCTGTCAGACTGAGCTTTCTATTAACATATAAAGAAGAAAACCAACATAGAATGGGAGATGTCAAGCAAAGTGGGTGGAAATGAGCTAGAGGATTTTGTTGTGTAGAAATAACAGAGCCAAAAAAAACAGAGTTTGAGATAATTTATATTGTCCCCAAATGCTTTTGAAACTGTGAAAGAAAAAGGTGTTATTGAAATATGTGTCCCTGGTTAGTCAACAAACTCTAAAATTCCCATTCAGAGACTTTTATCCACAGGCAAATTCCCTAAACAATCCAGGAGCTCTACTTTTGCTCACACAGCTGAATAATACACAAATTCACTTAACAAAGCCCTAAATTTCTTCTCTTTTCTCTGGTATGGTTGGACTTGGTGATCTTAGAGGTGATTCTGTGAGGCTGTGAGCCAGCAGAGGTTTTGTTATTAAAATGCATGTTTGCCCTCGGATGCTGAGGTATGAAAACAGAAAGAATGGAGTGTATTTAGAAAGGGTTTTATTGTGATAAGTCTTTCTGTTCTGCAGCCTGTCAGCCAGTAAAGCAGAACATCTAAGTCTTGCTATCACACAGCTACAACTACTCAGTCAAGTGTGCCTTTGGAAAGCTGTCGAGCAATCATCCCTTCTCCCGTGCAAAACATCCAACTTCCAGCTTCCTAACCTTCCTCCCAAACTAAAAGCTCAGAAAAATACAAAGTAGAAATCTCACTCTATACAAACCTCTCTACAAATTCAAAAGACAAATCCTGAATGATGAGCCCAAGAACATTTCTGCCCAGCAGAGCTAGGGCAGGGATTGTCCTGCTGGGCTGGGCACTGGGGAGGCCACAGCTCCAATGCTGGGCTCAGCTTTGGGCTCCTCCCTCCCTGCCAGAAGGACACTGAGGTGCTGCAGTGTGTGCAGAGCAGGGCAAGGGAGCTGGGCAAGGCTCTAGAGCACAAGTGTGCTGAGGAGCAGCTGAGGGCACTGGGCTTGCTTAGGCTGGAGCACAGGAGGCTCAGGGGAGACCTTCTCCCTCTCTGCAGCTCCCTGCAAGGAGCTTGGAGCCAGCTGGCCCCTGGGCTCTTCTCCCAGGTGGTTGGAACAAGAGCAAATGGCTTCAAGTTGTACCAAGAGAGGTTCAGGTTGGATGTGAGGAACAATTTGTTGTGTGCCAGAGTGGTTAGGATTGGCCCAGGCTGCCCAGGGCAGTGCTGCAATCCCCATCCCTGCAGGGGTTCAAAGGTGACACCTGGGGACATGGTTTAGTGCCATAGAGGTGTTGAGTTAGCTGTTGGACTTAATGGTCATGGAGATCTTTTCCAACCTTAATAATTCTGTGATAAGTAGTGTCCAAGCAGGAATGTTTTCCCTTGGGAGAAGGAGCAGGGCCTGGTGCACACACAAGTTTCCAGGCAGGTTCACAGGCTCAGTCAGGAATGGCAGGAGCAGGGAACACAGAGCACGTCATGGGCTAGGCAATTAAAATGATTTATAGACACAAACAGAGAACACAAAACCATACCTTGCACCCACCCTTTTCCCCTGAAACCCAATCAGAAAGGAAGCAAAGCACATATCCGAGGTGTGAGTCATGGTGTTGCAGTGACTCCTGGAGAGCAGCCAGAGCTCGGGATGATGAGGGCAGGAGATGGCTCCCTATTGAAGGAATGCTATTGCTTAGTGACAGCAGAGGGGATGAATTTGTGACAGCAACCCTGGAGACTTATCCTGAGCACAGAGCAAGGTGGAACAACATGATCATAACAGCATCCCCAGCCACGTCTCAGCTCTCACAGCTGGGCTCAGGGGCAGGTTGCTTTGATTTGGTTTAGCTTAAACAGACAGAGTTTGTCTCCACCATGATTCTTAAACACTTCATGAAGCTTAATGAAAGGAGAAACCTAGAAATGGAGGAGTTAGAAGAAACATGGAAAAGCAAAGGTCCTGATTTGGATCTGAGCAGACTGAATCCAAGGGCTGGAGGTCAATGGGATACCCCAGGTCCTGCCCTTGGGTCACAACAAGCCCAGGAATGCTCCAGGCTTGGGGCAGAGTGGCTGGGAAGCTACCAGAGGAAAAGGACATGGAGCTGCTGGTCAGTGCTGGCTGGAGATGATCCAGCATCCTGCCTTGGCTCAGCAGTGGTGTGGCAGCAGCACTAGGGCAGGGATTGTCCTCCTGGGCTGGCCCATCTGTTTGCTCTTTGTCCTGAAATGCAGGACACACAGAGCTCTCCTAACCTTCCAGAACCTGTTGCAGATTTGAGCAAGAAGCTGTTTAAAGCCTCAGGACATTCTCCCTGAGTCTCCAGGGCTAGTAGGAAATGATTTGCTGCCTTTGTAGTTGCTTTGTAGATTCTCCTTCAGAGTGAATGTCTGCATTTGCATGTGATGGTTAACTCTTTGAATTTCCCTTTGCAGCCTGTGCTTGTTCTCTAAGCCTTTTCCTTCTCTGAGAAATCAGAGAGCTCTTTGGCAAAGCATTGGCACCAGGGAATTGCCTTTGGAGCTATCTAGGCTGTGCAGCTTGGTGCCAGCCTCCCACAGAAACAAGCACCTCCAGCGTGATCAAAAGCCAATTCCAAGCCATCTATTCCTCCTGGGTTTCCAATCAGTTGTGTGCAGGAAAGGATTAAGATCTGCCTGGAAAATCCATTTAATTCTCTTCAGCTGAGCACATGGTGCCAGGGTGAATTGGTGTGGTTCATTCTGTAGCTTCTGTATGGGCCAGAGGCAGCTGGGGGAAGGAAGATGTGGTTGTGTTATCTTTGGAGAAGAGATACAAGGGAAATGTGGAGCAAATGGTACAGTGCTGCTGAGAAGAGAAGGTCCAGGCCATCATTTTTAGTGTCACTGGAGACATCTCAATAACTTCACTCATGGATTTCTCTAAGCTCAGATGATAAAATGGTTTCTTTTCTTTTAGTCCTTGGGTAGAAGAAAGGAGCCTTTGGGATCACAGAGTCATGAAGGTTGGCAGAGAGCTCTCAGCTCCTCAAGTCCAAGCATCCCTATCACTGCCATGCCACTAACCCATGGCCCTAAGGAGAGCATCCAGATGTTTCTTAACCCCTGCAGGGATGGTGACTCCAGCACCTCCCTGGGCAGCCTGGGCCAAGCCTGAACAACCCTTGCAGGGAAAAATTTCCTCCTGGTACCCAATCTAAACCTCTCCTGTTGGGAGCAATTCCCACCCCTCCTTCCTGAGGAGCACTTCTGCATGTCTCATGCATTGTGTTTGTACCTGGTTCTAACCCTCACTCTGGAGGAAATGAAAGCAATCATCAAGTTGCAGCAGGGGAGGTTTAGATTGGATATCAGGAGGAATTTCTTCCCTGCAAGGGTTGTTCAGGCTTGGCCCAGGCTGCCCAGGGAGGTGCTGGAGTCACCATCCCTGCAGGGGTTAAGGAACATCTAGCTGCTCTCCTTAGGGCCATGGCTTAGTGGCATGGCAGTGATAGGGATGCTTGGATTGATGAGCTTAGAGGTCTCTTCCCATCTCCATGGTTCTGTGAGTCTGTGCTTATGGTGGTGATGCTAGCACCAGAGGAGGAAATGTTGATAAGCTCTGAGTGTCTATCCCTGTGCAGGATTCATTGTTGTGGTTTGCTTGGAGGAAGATGGATCTTAGGGGCTAGAAGCCTGTGGGCTGCCAAGTGACACTTGCAGCCACAGATTGATGATCTATTCACTTGAGATGTTGTCTGGTAGCTCATAAGCAATGTGGTGTGTAAAACAGCCCTGGTAAAGCAAACTTTCCTTTTNCTCCTTTCTCCTTTCTCCTTTCTCCTTTCTCCTTTCTCCTTTCTCCTTTCTCCTTTCTCCTTTCTCCTTTCTCCTTTCTCCTTTCTCCTTTCTCCTTTCTCCTTTCTCCTTTCTCCTTTCTCCTTTCTCCTTTCTCCTTTCTCCTTTCTCCTTTCTCCTTTCTCCTTTCTCCTTTCTCCTTTCTCCTTTCTCCTTTCTCCTTTCTCCTTTCTCCTTTCTCCTTTCTCCTTTCTCCTTTCTCCTTTCTCCTTTCTCCTTTCTCCTTTCTCCTTTCTCCTCAGGGCAATTTAGTTCCCCTTGTGGCTCTCTCAGCATTAGGGACAGGAATCTAGCAATGGAGAATATGCAATATTTCTCTATTCAGTGACATCCCCAGGGGTGAGGAGCTAAAAATAAGTCAAAACTTCCTGCCCAGAATATAGATTTCATTTACAATACCATAAAAATGCTAGAAATTGCATTAGTAATTTTTTTTCCAACTTCTTGTGGCCTAAAATACATTTTGGATCTGCTCCTTGTTCTCTTCTATCAGTTGTTAGCATATGAACTAGATCAATCCTTCTCCTCTTTGTCTGCTGGAAGGATCTTCTAGACTACTCTTAGTCCAAGCAAGCTGTTATCTTGGGTTTCATTAAGCAAAATAAGAGAAAGAGGCAACTTGGCCCAAAAATCAAGTTGCAATACCTTCTTCAGTCCAAATTGGGCCCAAATCAAGTCACTTTCCCATCTCAGCTTCTTTCCCTCTAATGATTTTCCTCCTGCCCCTGTCTGCCTCATGCTAATCATTAATTCTAAAGTGCCTGGACACATATAAGGAGCCAAATGCTGTGATTAGATCCCTAAAGAAAATAATTAAAGTGTCTAAACAGCATTGCAAAGAATAATTAGCAATTAAAGAGGATGCTATTATCTGTGCAGTGTGATGAGGAGAGGAAAGCTTGGGGAGTGCAGAAAGCAGCAACTTGTGTGGCTTTCAAGGCATTAAAATGCACATAAATGACTTCTAAATACACTTTGGCCTTGTTTTAAGTGATCAGATTTAAGGCTTGGAAAATCATTTCCCCTTCTATTTACAAATCACTTTTATTGTTCAGCCTCAGCTCTGCCTGATCCTTCCTGAAGGGATCAGTGGAACCAAAGCCTCCAGCAACTTCATCAGTGCCAACCAGAGCTAGTTAGAACATAGAGGAGGAACCAGGGCCTTAATCTGAGTCTTCTTAAAGCTAAATACTGCACAGAACCATGAAGGTTGGGAGAGACCTCTGAGATCATCAAGTCCCTAACAGAGTCAGCATGGCTTCAGGAAAGGCAACTCCTCTGAGCCTTGAGCATCCCAGAGCTCTTTTCCAACCATCATCATTCTGGGATTCTGATTGCAATAGATTCCTGAGCCCAAACCTTGGTGCCAAGGGCAAGAGAAAAGAGGCAGCAAAGATCCAGGATGATTGTCTCTGAAAGTCCAGGAGATCCTGCAGACTCAGGGAAATCCAATTGTGCTTCCTTCAGTGCCTTGCTGTGTCCTGGGGAATCAGCTTCCCCCACTTCTCTCCTTCAGAATTGCCCAAACCAGGGCAAAGCTGGCCAGCTTTTTGTAGCAAGCTTTGTCAAACACAAGCCAAACACAAGGACTTGTTTCATTTTTCAAGCTCCAGCAAGCACGAACAAGGCTGCTTGGAGACTGAGCAACCACACAAGGCTTCAGTGATAAAAGAGCAGGGCCTGAAAGCATTTGGAGCTCTGGAAGCCTCAGATGCTCTGCAGGCATTTCTTTTTTCTTCTCTTATCTCATTTTTTCCCCCCTCAAAACTAGCTCCCATCAGGCACTTTGCATTTTCTCCTGTAAGCTAGGCCTCAAGAAAAAACACCTGCCCTGGCTGAAGGGCCAAAAGAGAGCTTGGCTGATGGGTTTCTTTTCTTTTTCCTCTTTATTTTGCTTTTTTTGGATTTATTTTTTAATATATATATATATACACACACACACAAAATGGTCATAGAGTTGTGTAGGGACCATGGCAATTGGAATTGCCTGATCTTTTTTTTATCCCATTGCATCTAAAGTGATTTTTAGCCTCCTCCACTTTTTCATCTGGGTGACATTTTTCCTTTTCATTTGAATAATGATTTTTTTAATTTTTTTTTTGGTTGCTTGGCAGGAACCTAGAATTCTTTTCCATACCAATATACATTCCCATTTTTATATGGAATTTGATTTCCATATGTAGGCAGACAAGATGTGACTAACCACTCTGAATCCACTTCTGGAGTTCCTCCAGCAACCACCATCTTCCTCTTAGATTTTCCTCTTACAACTCTTCCCAATGAGTGATTTCCAATGCACTTGCAAAGATTTCAAGGAATTAGGTATAAAGATCCCAGCAGGAAAGAAAGAGATGACTCAGGCATCTTGATTTGCTGCCCTAAAATGGGTCAATAGTTGGACTTGATGATCTGTGAGGTCTTTTCCCACCTGAATGATTCTCAGCAGTCCTTCTCCTGGCCACTACAAATACCAACACATGTCCTACTAAATAGTTCCCTCTGTTTGGAGGTTTTTTTCCCCCCTTTCCTTGATGGAACAGCAACATGGACTTTAATTCCCCAGTTTTTCATTCCCAGCCAGCAGGATTTGCTCAGTGCTCAGCACTAAAGCTCCTCCAGATGTCTCTGTGTGTCCATGAAGGAAGCAGCTGTTTGTGGAGCTGAGGAGAATGAGATCTTCCTTGACACATACAGACTCTGAACAAGCCTAGCTGGGCATGCCCAAAGGGGATCAACAGCTCTTCTTTCATAGCTTCCAGGCTTAGCAGACTATTTCTCTGCACACTGTTGGAGCCACAGATGTTGGGAAGCAAACAGATGGCAAATACACTGGAGAGGACAACAAATCCCCAACTCCCACTGGAGGCTTTGTCTGTGTCCACTAAACGTGGAGTCAAGCAGGGAGCTGAGCAAACAGCAAATGGAGTTTGTCCAGAAATAGCTCTGAGTGTTCTCAGGGGAAGAGATGTTAAGGGCAGAGACATCCTCACACTCCTTGGCTTAGTTCTGCAAGGAGATTCAAGTCCTTAACAGTTCTGCTACTAAGGAGAATAGTTGGAGGTCTGTGGTGAGTGGTGTTCCCCAGGACTTGCTTGAGTCTTGCTCAAGATATTCATCACCAAACTGGGAGCAGTGGCTGACCCCCAGGAGGCTGAGCTGCATCCAGAGCCTGAGAGCTGGCACAGAGAAACCTGCTGCAATTCAACCAGGCCAAGTGCACCTAGGGAGGAATAACCCCATGGAGCAGGACAAGTTGGAGGTTGATCTGCTGGCAAGCAGCTCAGTGGCACAAGGCCTGGCTGTGCTGGTGGGCAGCAGGATGCCCAGGAGCCAGCAATGTGCCCTTGGGGCCAAGCAGGCTAATGGCATCCTGGCTGCAGCAAGAGGAGTGTGGCCAGCAGGGCCAGGGAGCTTCTGCTGCCCCTCTGCTCTGCCCTGGGGAGGACACAGCTGCAGCAGTGGGGCCAGGGCTGGGCTCCTCTGCTTAAGAGCCCAATGGCATCCTGGGCTGCAGCAAGAGAAGCGTGGCCAGCAGAGCCAGAGAGGTGATTGTGCCACTGCACTCTGCTCTGCTCACACCTCCTCTGCAATACTGGGGCCAGCTCTGGAGCCCTCAACACACAAAGGCCATGGAGCTGCTGGAGCAGGTGCAGAGGAGGCCACGAGAATGCTCAGGGGCTGGAACACCTCTGCTCTGAGGACAGGCTGAGGGAGCTGGGATTGTTCAGCCTGGAGAAGGCTTCAGGGGAACTACTAGTGACCTTCCAGGACCTAAAGGGAACTTGCAAGCAGGCTGCAGAGGGCCTGTTTGCAAAGGCCTGCAGGGAAAGGACAAGGGGCAATGGTTTGAAAGTGGAGAGGAGTAGATTTAAACTGGACATTAAAGAAGTTGCTCCCCACGAGGGTGGTGGAACACTGGCCCAGGTTGCCCAGGGAGGTGGTTGAGTTCCCATCCCTGGAGGCATTGCAGGTGAGGCTTGCCAGGGCTCTGGGCAAGCTGCTCTAGTTGGGGATGTCCCTGCCCAGTGCAGGGGGGTTGGACTAGATGATCTCCAGCGGTCCCTTCCAACCCAAACCATTCTAAGAGAGATAGGGATCTGCTGGAGAGGGAACAGAGCAGGGAAACTGCAATGCTGAGGGCACTGGAGCAGCTCTGTGCTGGGCACAGGCTGAGAGAGCTGGGGCTCTCTCCTCATCTCAGCTCCTGCAAGGCTGGTTATCCCTTTCTCTTCCAAGCAATCAGATTGTTCAGCCCTTGCCTGCACTTTGTAGAATGTTTTTAGTCCATCACAATCCTTCTGGAGGTGTTGCAAATGATAAGCTAGAGGTGCTGAGAAGACATGGTTTCGTGGTGAACTGGCAGGGTTAGGTTAATATTTGGACTTGATGATCTCCAAGGTCCTTTCCAAGCTTTGTGAGCTGGTGCAAAATAGGCAAAAATTAGTGGGCCTGCCAAAAAAAAAAATGTCTCTTGGGGAAGGGAGGGCAATGTGGACACAACATCCCTGCTCCAGCATGGCACACTAGACCTAATTAAAGAGTTAGACTGTAAAACCTTTATGAGCATCTGAATTATTAATGTCACCAACAGGCTGGAAGAAAAAATGTAGGTTAGTTGTGGGGAGAGTTGGGCTCTGCACAGACATGTCTTAGAAGCAATTTTGTTTAGATATATATCTATGTGTTGTGCATGAGTGAGCACATGTGCTCATGGACTAGATAGGAACAGGAGGTTACCTTCATCAATGATTTACCAAGGCTTGGGAAGCACTCTAGGCTCTTAGAGAAGCCACAAAGGCCATCCTTTGGTGCTAATTAGGTGCAACACCCTCAAGTCATGTGCAGCCAAGTCTAGTTGATGGCAGGCCTAGCCTTAATCTTGTTTATGATGTGGATTAATCATTTATTCCTCCTGCATGAAGTATTTATCAAGGCAATCTTAATGGAAGGCATGGCTGACTGCTTGCTCCATTCCACTAGCAGTTAGAGGTTGAAGACTTCTCCTCCTGCTTGTGAGCAGTGTTCAGACCAGGCAAGGCTCACTAGCTGTGTGCTTACAGACTCCTAGGAAAGTAGGGGAGGCATTACAAAGAGGTCCAGAGAGGTTCTTCTCCCCTCTCCTGTGCCCTGGGGAGGCCTCCCCTGGAATGCTGTGTCCAGTTGTGGGCCCCTCAGCTCCACAAGGCTAGGGAGCTGCTGGAGAGAGTGCAGCCCAGGGCCAGCAAGATCCTGAAAGGAGTGGAGCATGTGCCCTAGGAGGACAGGCTGAGAGAGCTGGGTCTCTTCAGCCTGGACAAGAGGAGACTGAGAGGAGACCTCAGCAATGCTTAGAAATATGGGAAGGGTGAGTGTGAGGAGGAGAGAGCCAGGCTCTGCTCCATGGCATCCAATGGTAGGACAAGAGGGAATGGGAGCAAGTTGGAGCACAGGAGGTTTAGGATTAAGCTGAGGAGGAACTTGTTTGCAGTTCAGGTGCCAGAGCACTGGCCCAGGCTGCCCAGGAGCCTGTGGAGTCTCCTTGTCTGGAGCCATTGCAGAGCTGCCTGGACACATTGCTGTGTGAGCTGGTCTAGGTGCTCCTGCTCTGGCAGGGGGGTTGCACTAGATGATCTTTCTAGGGCCCTGCCAACCCCTGACATACTGGAATACTGTTCTGCTTGCAGGCAGATGGACAGAATCCTTTCTCTACATCTCTTCCAGCATTTCAGTAGAGCTGGAAGCTCCAAAGCAACTCTACCTGCCAAGGTAGACCTACTGATGACACTACCTTTCCCTCTGACAGCACAGTTTTATCCCTGCCCTTTGCTTCTTCATCCCTCCTGCAGAACCACATGCTCTGGGAGCATCATCCCAACACCTTAACCCTTCCCTTGTTGTTTTGCAGGAGACAGACCTCATCCTGACCTTTAACATCTCAATGCATCGTTCATGGTGGATGGAGAATGGGCCAGGCTGCACTGTGACCTCAGTAACTCCAGCCCCAGACTGGGCCCCTGAGGACCATCGCTACATCACTGTCTCAGGCTGCCTGCTCGAGTATCAGTACATAGAAGTGGCTCACAGTGCTCTTCAGATCTTCCTTGCTGTAAGTGCCTTCAGGGGGACTCATTCCACCACCTTTTCCTAGCTTTCTTCTTGTCTAACATCATTACCAGCAGAGTGGAGCAGTATTGGCTTTGCTCTACGAGCCCTGCCCCTAAGTGTCGGTTTGCTGAGGAACCTCTGTCATCTTGCAGCTGCTTGAGGACATCTCTACACACAAAAAAAGCTCCAACTTAACATTTTTTATTGCTGTCAGAAGTACTGACAGGACACAACTGTGCTCTCCTGACCTTCCACCTTGACCTTCCCATCATTGCCTAGCAGGTTCCACTCAAATAGGATTGAAGTTGGGCCATCAGACTAAGTTACAGCTCCTGCTGTGGGAGCCAAGTGGAATGTAAAAGGAAAGGCCAAATAGAAGCAGTAAAGAGTAAAAATAGAGCTACAGACTCAAAAATAGTTCAGAGCTGATCAATTTGTCTTCAAGCATACACTGGAGGAGAAGGGGAAGGTTCTTCTCGAATGAGCTCAGTGTGGTATGTGGATGAACATCAAACCCAGAAAGGGACAGGGAATCACCACCCTCAGGGTAACACAAATATTCCTTGGATCAGCACTAGTGTGGCAGCAGCACTAGGGCAGGGATTGTCCTGCTGGGCTGGGCACTGGGGAGGCCACAGCTCCAATGCTGGGCTCAGCTTTGGGCTCCTCACTCCCTGCCAGAAGGACACTGAGGTGCTGCAGTGTGTGCAGAGCAGGGCAAGGGAGCTGGGCAAGGCTCTAGAGCACAAGTGTGCTGAGGAGCAGCTGAGGGCACTAGGAAAACTTCAGTCTTTTGGAGGAGGCTAAGAATCCCCTGTTGCACTGCAGAAAGTTTAGAAGGACTGAAACCAGCTTGTTTTGGGGGGAAATGAAGAGGTTTTTCACCCATATTTTGCTGTAGAAATCCTTTGGCCTTGTGTTGTCTCAGAGCTAGGTGAGAAGATGACATAAACACTGAGCTAATAACCTTGAGTGACAATCTGCATGTTGATGTTTGCTTTAGTGCTGTGGACACATTTACAGCCAGGGGGATATGCCTGAAAATGTCACTGTTAGTGGAGATAGAAACCTGGCCCAGTGCCTAGGTACATGATTCCCTCTATGGAAATCTGTAGTGTTCAAGAGATTCCAATGTTTTGTCCATACTGGAAAAACAAGAGAGAGGAAATCATAGAATCCTAGAATCCTAGACTGGTTTGGGTTGGAAGGGAGCTCCGGAGCTCATCTAGTCCAACCCCCCTGCAGTGGCCAGGGACATCCCCAACTAGAGCAGCTTGCCCAGAGCCCTGGCAAGCCTCACCTGCAATGCCTCCAGGGATGGGAACTCAACCACCTCCCTGGGCAACCTGGGCCAGTGTTCCACCACCCTCGTGGGGAGGAACTTCTTTCTAATGTCCAGTTTAAATCTACTCCTCTCCAGTTTAAAACCATTGCCCCTTGTCCTTTCCCTGCAGGCCTTTGCAAACAGGCCCTCTGCAGCCTGCTTGGAAGTTCCCTTTAGGTCCTGGAAGGTCACTAGTAGTTCCCCTGAAGCCTTCTCTTGTCCAGGCAGAACAATGCCAGCTCCCTCAGCCTGTCCTTGTAGTGTTCACGGGGTTGTTGTGCCCCAAGTGCAGCACCTGGCACTTGGCCTTGTTGCAGCTCATCCCATTGACCTCATCCCAACCAACTAGAGCTGGTTTCCTACTCCCGTTCCTGCTCCTGTGAATGGGATTATCCATGGCATAAAGATTGGTCAATTAGCCCAACCTGGGGCTTGCAGTGTTATGATTTGCATCACAGTTCACATTTCCATGGTGGCCTTGAGCTTCATCCTCTAACAGGAATGTTAGCATCAGTTCACTGCCATGTGAAGTGTGGTGAGACACAGAGCAATCACCTAGCCCTGCTCAGTGACATCTAACACAAAGCTCAAAGAGCTGATGTTGCTTGCTTTTCAGCAAACTGCTGTTCAGCACCAGCCTGGGAAGCAGAGGAGTGCTTTGTGCAAGTCAGCACAGATTTTAGGTCTTGAGAAGTGAAATGATGGAGGGTTTTTTTTCCTTTCTCCTGCAAAGTAATATTGAAAGCAACAGGAAGGTTAAATGATCCCAGAGGTCAGGAGAGTCCAAAAGGTGCAAGAGTGAGGATGTGCATTGCATTACCCGTGGAGACTAAAGAGAGACAGATGTGATGATGCACAGATGTTTGGCCATGATACAGAGCACTTGGATGCATTGAGAGCATCACAGCCCCAAGGAACCTCACCTGGGATGGTTCCACATGGGACATCTGCCACCTCTCTGGGCAAGCTGCTCTAGTTGGGGATGTCCCTGGCCACTGCAGGGGGGTTGGACTAGATGAGCTCCAGAGCTCCCTTCCAACCCAAACCAGGCTAGGATTCTAGGATTCTATGAACCTGGGCCAGTGTGAAACATTTCCTCCTTAGATCTAGTCAAAATCTCCCTTGGTGACATCTTAGCTTTATTGCACTTTGGCAGCATATATGGATTAAAGCAATGGTTCTTTTTGGCCTGAGCTGGTACCTCTGAACTGGTGTGGGGATGGCAAGGCTTGGCCACCTCTGTGCTGGATCCAATCAAGTGTCCTCCTGTGCTTAATGGTTATTGATCCTTGCTGCTCACCTCAGGGAAGCCATTTCATTTACAGAGCAAAGAGAGAGAGAGAGAGACACTTAAATTACTGATCTCTGGAGAGAATGGTTCCAGGTAGAGAATGAGGTCAGTGGGACTAATGCAGGTTTGATTTGCTGCTGGCTTGTGAGAGTCCAGTTGCATTCTCTAGCACCTTTCCTTTTCCTTTCCTTTCCTTTTCCTTTCCTCTCCTCTCCTCTCCTCTCCTCTCCTCTCCTCTCCTCTCTTCTCTT
>VWZO01011339.1:140028-153800 GCA_013396975.1 Bucco capensis | reverse complement strand
CTCCTCTCCTCTCCTCTCCTCTCCTCTCCTCTCCTTTTAATTCTCTGTGGGAATCAAAGTAAGTGAAATTGTACTTGGAGCTTCAATTAACATTTGGCTAAAGACCAAAGAAAAATTAACAAAGATCTAGAATATACTTCTCAGACTGACTTTTTATTCCCTTTTTGATAGAATTATACTTTTCAAAGTAAGTCCTCCCAGACTCCAACTTTCCCCAAAGCTGGGCTCCTCTCCAGATGGAAGATGGAGTGCATTCCCACCCTCTCTTCAGCTTCCAAGGCACTATCTGCTTTTGGCAATGAATACAAACACTGTGGGCTTGGATTGGCTTCCCTGCAGCATGGGAGCTCAGTTCCTTTGCTTTTGAAGCTTTGAGATTCCATGAAGCTCTGGGTGACAGACTTGTAATGTGTCCCAGTGCTGTGGGCTCAGCCCAGCAGAGTGCATCCCTTTGGATTTGTACCATGGCAGGGAAGGCATTTAGGCTTGCACTTGGGTTTTTCAGTCATCTGGCTAATGACACAGGGTTTTACATGGATTAGAGAATCAGGAAGGTTGGAAGAGGCCTCTAAGATGATCAAGTCCAACCATCAACCTATCACTAATCAGACTGGTGGGAAGAAGCTAGCCATCAGTAGATCCTAGAATCCTAGAATCCTAGACTGGTTTGGGTTGGAAGGGACCTCTGGAGCTCATCTAGTCCAACCCCCTTGCAGTGGCCAGGGACATCCCCAACTAGAGCAGCTTGCCCAGAGCCCTGGCAAGCCTCACCTGCAATGCCTCCAGGGATGGGAACTCAACCCCCTCCCTGGGCAACCTGGGCCAGTGTTCCACCACCCTCGTGGGGAGGAACTTCTTTCTAATGTCCAGTTTAAATCTACTCTTCTCCAATTTAAAACCATTGCCCCTTGTCCTTTCCCTGCAGGCCTTTGCAAACAGGCCCTCTGCAGCCTGCTTGGAAGTTCCCTTTAGGTCCTGGAAGGTCACTAGTAGTTCCCCTGAAGCCTTCTCTTCTCCAGGCTGAACAATCCCAGCTCCCTCAGCCTGTCCTCAGAGCAGAGGTGTTCCAGCCCCTGAGCATTCTCGTGGCCTCCTCTGCACCTGCTCCATCAGCTCCATGTCCTTTGTGTGTTGAGGGCTCCAGAACTGGACCCAGTATTGCAGAGGAGGTGTGAGCAGAGCAGAGTGCAGTGGCAGAATCACCTCTCTGGCTCTGCTGGCCACGCTTCTCTTGCTGCAGCCCAGGATGCCATTGTGCTTCTGGGCTGCCAGCGTGCACTGTTTGCTCATGGCCAGCTTCTCAGCCACCAGCACCCCAAGGCCTTTTCTGCAGGGCTGCTCTCCATCATCTCATCCCCTAGCCTGGATTGATAGTGGGGATTGTTCTGACCCAAGGGCAGGACCCTGCACTTGGTCTTGTTGAAGCTCCTGAGGTTCCACCTCTCCAGCTTGTCCAGGTCCTTCTGGATGACATCCTGCCCCTCCAACTTATCCCCAGCACCCCATAGCTTGGTGTCATCTGCACACTTGCTGCTGGTGCACTCAATGCTGCTGGCCATAGCCTTTATACAAATATTAAACAGTGCAGGCCCCAGTACAGAGCCCTGAGGGACACCACTTGGCACTGATCTCCAGCTGCACTTTGAGCCATTGACCACTCCCCTCTGGATGTGATCAGCCTTATCCTTATCCTCTGAACAGTCCACCCATGCAATCCATAGCTCTCTGACTTGGCCAGTAGAATGTTGTGGGGACTGTGTCCAAGGCCTTGCACAAGTCCAGAGAGATCACATCCACAGGTCATCTCTTGTCCACTGAGCTAGTCCCAGCATCCTAGAAAGCCACTAGGTTTGTCAGACAGGATCTGCCCTTAGTGAAGGTTTATCAAGTAGTAGAAAGGATCCAGTTGAGCCTTTGGGCTCCTTGTTTACTCATGTTCAACTTGATAGTGACCAGAACTCCCCAGCTCCCTTTCTGTGGGGCTGCTCTCCAGCCTCTCCTTCCCAAGCCTGTGTGTACATCCTGTCCCAGGGCAAAAAACTCCTTGCCCTTGTTAAACTTCATCTGTGTGGTGACTGCCCAAGCCTCTAACCTGTCAAGCTACACCTCATCTCCTGTCTCAGTGGTCACTATAACTGGGTCAGCAAGACCTTCTTGGCTCTCTACATATTACAGAACATCCAGGCTGCTAGAAAAAAATGAGTCTTAAAGTCCAAAGAGGTGTGAGAAGGAGCCCTGCTGTGAAATTTATCCTTTATCCTAGGTTGGAGCTGACATTTATAAGAGCAGTGAAGCAATTGTTTGGAGCTTAATAGCATGATGCTTTCCCAGCTCCTGCTACGTGCAGGGATCAGGCAAGATAGCCTCCTGCTATCAGCTGCTATCATCCAATCTGGGTTAGCAGTCAAGAGACAAGGATGTGTCATCTTGTCACAGCTCAAGAAGAAAATAATGCTGTGAAAACTTGGAGCATCACACAGTTTGTCAAGTGTATTTAATTGAGGGAAAGCAGCTCAGGCACGGAGCAAATCCCTCTGGGACCAGGGTGACATAGCAGGCACCAACACATGACACTACAGATTATGGAGAGTCTTCAGTGAGAGGTAAATAATTGGAATGAGAGGAGTGGGAGTGGATCAGAGGATGCTGGCAGGGCTGTAATAAACCCTAAATGCAGTGCTTCAGCAGGAGCACAGCTCACAGAGTCACAGAATCATCAAGGTTGGCAGAGACCTCTAAGCTCAGCAAGTCCAACCATCCCTATCACTGCCATGCCACTAACCCATGGCCCTAAGGAGAGCAGCTCAATGTTTCTTAACCCCTGCAGGGATGGTGACTCCAGCACCTCCCTGGGCAGCCTGGGCCAAGACTGAACAAGCCTTTCAGTGAAGAAATTCCTCCTTATATCTAATCTAAACCTCCCCTGCTGCAACTTGAGGCCATTTCCTCTCATCCTCTCCCTGTTAACCCAGGAGAACAGACCTACCCCCAGCTCGTTTCAGGTAGTTGGAGAGAGTGAGAAGGTTTCCCCTGAGTCTCCTCTCCTTGCATTCTTCATCTTGTCTCTAGCTCCTCATAGCTACTGATGAGATAGANGTGTCACCTCTGCATGGTGTCTGAACCCCTGCAGGGATGGGGACTGCAGCACTGCCCTGGGCAGCCTGGGCACTCTGGCAGACAAGAAATTGTTCCTCACATCCAATCTGAACCTGCCCTGGTGCAACTTGAGGCCATTTGCTCTTGTTCAATCACCTGGGAGAAGAGCCCAAGGGCCAGCTGGCTCCAAGCTCCTTGCAGGGAGCTGCAGAGAGGGAGAAGGTCTCCCCTGAGCCTCCTGTGCTCCAGCCTAAGCAAGCCCAGTGCCCTCAGCTGCTCCTCAGCACACTTGTGCTCTAGAGCCTTGCCCAGCTCCCTTGCCCTGCTCTGCACACACTGCAGCACCTCAGTGTCCTTCTGGCAGGGAGGGAGGAGCCCAAAGCTGAGCCCAGCATTGGAGCTGTGGCCTCCCCAGTGCCCAGCCCAGCAGGACAATCCCTGCCCTAGTGCCCAAAGCTAGCCCAGGTAAGTGAGTGTCAGGCATTGATACTCTTTTAGGAGGATGGATGATCTTTTGGAGCACAGCTAGATAATTTGGGTAATTCCCTTCCTGCACCTGCCTTTCCTCATTTGAAGAACACAGATGGTGGCTAAGGAGCTCTGTAAATATGCCAACTTCCAGCTGAAAGACAAATACAGTTGTATCTCATTTCCAGGGGCTCCTAAAGCACTGTTAGTTGCTCCCATTTCCCTCACAACGGAAGAAAAAAGAGTAAAGAAAGAGAAATTTCTCTGTCATATGGGAGAATTCTAACTCAGTGAGTTACTAAATCATCCAAAGACCCTTGAAGAGCCTTCAGGTGGAGGCCTTGGAATTCCTCTTCATCTAATTCCATTTACTCTCAGCCTACTAAGTATAAAATCTTAGTTTCAGGTGTAAGCAAAGGGGTGGTTTTTTTGGAGCAGATAGCTTCCAGAGGTTGTGTTTCTCTCTGTTTTTGTGGCTGGGCTCAGGATGAAGGAGCCATCCCTCTGCTCTTGGAAGAAGCTGTGACTCTCAGTAGAATCAGGATGCACATCAATTGCACTAGTTCCCAGGTTAGCTGTCTACTAGGATAAGTCAAAAATCAAACAATAAATGGAATCAGAGTAAGTGGCATAAAGGGAAGAGGATTTTCCTGCTCAGGTTTCAGCTCTTGTGATGAGAGAAAAGCCCAAGGACTCATCTGCTCCAGCATGGCATCAGAGTTGAGATTTTTCATCTGTTTTCCTTTAAGAAAAGCTTTCTCTGGCATGAAGAAATAGTTCAGCTTTGTGAGATCTTCTTGATTGTTCCTCCATCCCTGGGAATTTGCATTTGGTTTTTCATTAACTCAGAAGCTACCTGCAGACTGGAAGATAATTGCCTGCAAGCTCTGCTGCTAGTACTGATTTTATCCTTTTGGAGCTGTGTTTATCCTAGCTAAAAATATGCCTTCTCTCCCTTCTTCTAATCAGCCTTTCAGTTGGGGTTCAGCCCATCACCACTTCTCCTTGACAGAAACCACTGGCAGCTCTCAATCCTCTTTTTCCAGCCTCTTGGAATGCTGCAGCCTCAGAGGCCAGTGGCTCAGCACCCTCCTGGGGAACAACTTCTGCCTAACAGCCAACTGAAATCTCCCCTCCTCAAGCTTGGATCCATTCCCCTAGTCCTAGCACTGCCTGACAGCCTAACAAGTCCTTCCCCAGCTCTCTTGGAGCTTCCCTGCAGATCCTGCAAGGCCACAAGAAGGTCTCCTGGGAGCCTTCTCTTCTCCAGACTGAACAATCCCAACTCTCTCATGGAGAGCTGCTCCAGCCTCTGAGCATCCTCCTGGCCCTGCTCTGGACACATTCCAGTCCCTCCAGCTCTTTCTTGTCCTGGGGGCTCCAGCTCTGGATGCAGTTTAGCTTGGGGACAGCTGTTGGACAAGGAAGGAAATCATGGCATCATCTCAGTGATAATGGAGGAAGGGAGGAGAAGACATTCCAAATGGCAGGGACAGAAAGGTAGAGGTTGCCTTCAAAAGATGTTGTGCTCACAAAGGTTCAGAGAGAGATGGATAGATAAATACATAGATAGAGAGATAAATGGATAGACAGATAGATAAATGGATGGATAGATAGACAGATAGATAAATGGATGGATGGATAGATAGATGATAGATCAATAGATAGATGGATAGATAGATAGATGGGTAGATAGATAGATAGATGGATAGATAGCTGGAAGGATAGATAGATGATGGATNTGGATAGATAGACAGATAGATAAATGGATGGATGGATAGATAGATGATAGATCAATAGATAGATGGATAGATAGATAGATGGGTAGATAGATGGATGGATAGATAGATGGGTAGATGGATGGATAGATAGATGGATGGATATATAGATANGATGGATAGATAGATAGATGGATAGATGGATAAATGGATGGATAGAGGTATAGATGGATAGATAGATAGATGGATAGATGGATAGATAGATGGTAGATAGATAGATGGATGGATAGATAGCTGGATGGATAGATAGATGGATAAATAGATAGATGGGTAGATAGATGGATAGATAGATGGATAGATAGATAGAGGGATAGATAGATAGAAGGTAGATGGATAGATAGATAGATGGATAGATAGATAGAGGGATAGATAGATGGATATATAGATAGATAGCTGGGTAGATAGATGGATAGATAGATAGATAGAGGGGTAGATAGATGGATGGATAGATAGATGGGTAGATAAATAGGTGGATAGATGGATAGATAGATGGATGGATAGATAGATAGAGGGGTAGATAGATGGATGGATAGATAGATGGGTAGATGGATGGATAGATAGATGGATGGATATATAGATAGATGGATAGATAGATAGGTGGATAGATGGATAGGTGGATAGATGGATAGGTGGATAGATGGATAGATGGATGGATGGATGGATGGATGGATAGATAGATAGATAGATAGATAGATAGATAGATAGATAGATAGATAGATAGATAGATAGATAGATAGATAGATAGATAGATAGATAGATAGATAGATAGATAGATAGATAGATAGATAGATAGATAGATAGATAGATAGATAGATAGATAGATAGATAGATAGATAGATAGATAGATAGATAGATAGATAGATAGATAGATAGATAGATAGATAGATAGATAGATAGATAGATAGATAGATAGATAGATAGATAGATAGATAGATAGATAGATAGATAGATAGATAGATAGATAGATAGATAGATAGATAGATAGATAGATAGATAGATAGATAGATAGATAGATAGATAGATAGATAGATAGATAGATAGATAGATAGATAGATAGATAGATAGATAGATAGATAGATAGATAGATAGATAGATAGATAGATAGATAGATAGATAGATAGATAGATAGATAGATAGATAGATAGATAGATAGATAGATAGATAGATAGATAGATAGATAGATAGATAGATAGATAGATAGATAGATAGATAGATAGATAGATAGATAGATAGATAGATAGATAGATAGATAGATAGATAGATAGATAGATAGATAGATAGATAGAGGAAAAAAGAAGGCTTGCATGTTCCCAAGCCACAGAAGCTTCTTTATCAGTGAGGAGATTCTGCTGGGGAGCAGCACACAGCAGAGATGGAGTATTGCAACCTCTAAGACAGTTAACACTCAAGGACTTGTTGGGGAATTTGTTCCCTGGAGCTGCTGTAGAAGCCCAGAGAGGATTTGTGCACTGAGCCACAAGCAGTTGTCAGCAGCCTGCTTCCATCAGAGCAGCTGTGGCAGGTAGAGCTAGCAAGAGCCTGATCATCTAAGGGGGCTTGGGGCTGGTCATGTTTGATTAGTGAGATCCAGACAACATCAAGCCCAATGTGAAATCCTTTCAGACAGCATGGAGATGGCTCAGAGGTGATTCAGAGCATCAGGCAGATGCCTGTTGTCAGACAGACTGATTAACTCTTTGCTGCCATTGCTCTGCTGCCTTCAGTCCTGAGCTCCTCAGCACTGAGGAGAGTCCAGCAGAGAGCTCCAGAGAGGATTCAGGGGCTGCAGCATCTCCCTGCTGAGGAAAGGCTGAGGGAGCTGGGCTTGCTGAGCCTGGAGCAGAGGAGGCTGAGAGGAGACCTTCACTTTTTAGCTAAGTCTCTTCAGATTGCACAGCTACAAGGGGAGGATTTTGGTGTGGCAAAGCCTTCCTGGCCAAGAGCAGTTTCAGCCATGGTGAGAGAAAACATCCAGCAGGAAACTTCCACCCTGGTGTTTTCCCTTTAAAGTTGTTCCAAAATGATTTGTAGTAGAAAAGAGATTTGTCTCTTTTTTTCCCCCCTCTCTTCCCCCCCCCTCCTGTGCTTTGGGGTTTCTTCCAAGAAAGTATTTGCAGTCATAATTAAGAAATGTGTTCAACCTTCTGTCAATTAGCCTAATTGATGTAAAAAAAACCCAAACTCGATTGGGTCCTGAGAGAAATGAATTTCTCCAGCTGAACCTTATCAAAGAAGAGCTTAGCACAAAATGAGGAGGAGGAGGAGGAAACCAAACCAAACCAAACCATGCAAGCCTGCCAGAAAAAGAACTTTGAGATAAGGGAAAAAGGGAAAAGTTTCTGTGTGTAGGTGTTTGAAAAATAAGTGGTTTATTTTCTCTTTTAAATGCTTTCCTTTCTGTGCCTAAGCCTCTAGAAGGAAGGGGAGAGATGAGGAAGAAAGGCCTGGGAGATAAAAGATGTCTCAAAGAAGTAATGTCAGAATGGGGACTGAGAAAAGGCAGTTTATTGCCTTTGATTTTACCTCTGGAAATGCCAATTACAGCACAAAGCAAACAGAGAGAGTTTAGGAGGTGTGAGGACTGTGGCCTTGTGATGCTATCAGCAGAGCTAGATGTCAGCTCCTAAGCCCACAGGAGCTTCCTGAGAGCTGCTGCCAGCTCAGCTCCGAAGGTGTGTGCTGGGAAGCCAAATAATAGGCTAAGCTGGCCAAGTATCTCTAAGCTCATCCCTGGTTTGCCCCAAAGGAGACCTTCATTTCCTGCAGGGCTGATGAGTTAAACATTGGCTGGGAGCCAGGGGCTAATGACTTCCACTTTTGCTGATGGAGAAGCTTTAGCTGGAGCTGAACTGAGACAGGAATTGGGTCTCTGAGCCAGGGTTAGAGCCTGAGTGCTTCACTTGTGCTCAGAGGCTGAGGAGCTCCTCAGGAAGCACTTGATCTCACCACAGCTCCCACTTGAACCATGAAGCTTGGCAGAGACCCCTGAGGTCATCAAGTCCATCACCACCATGCCACTAAACCATGTCATCTCCATGAGGTTGGGAACACCTCAGAAAAAGATGTCAGAAGTGACCTGCTGCTAGCTAGAATCATCTGGGAAATTCCTTGGCTTCTCTGGAAAAAGGGGAGAAATGCATTGGAATGGTTTCTTTGTGTTGGTTTGAAGGTCTACAGACAGCTCAGATTCATCTGGACAAGTGATGCTCCATGCAAAGCACCTTCTGCTGGGCAGGTTTTTACTGCTTTTAGTCTAAGATCTCAAGAAGTTGCTGTGTGGGTTTGTGTGTCCTGATCCTTTTCCCTCTTGTAAGATGCCTGTGTCCTCTCCATTGACATTTGTCTCATGGTGAGGACAGGAAAATGCAGGAGAGATTCTTCTGGATGCTAGTGTCCATCTGGGACCCTGTGGTGTAATATTTCTTCAGCTAATTACTACCCTTAAAATGGACATAAAGCCTAGATGAGATGAATGCTCAGTGTTGCTGTGCCATCACATCAGGGCCTTGGAGGAGTGATGGCACGATGCTGTCACCCTCTGTCCCCCATGCCTTCTTGTCCACCATGGTTGGTCGGTCTGAAGAGGAAAAGACATTCCTTGTGTGTAGAAACTCAGGATATGTAAGGAGGAGGGAGCACCAAATGTAAGAAGGAGGGAGGATGGAGCCCCAAACCCAGGCCACAGGAAGAGTGGTTAGGCATTGGGAGAGGCAGTGCTGGAGTCACCATCCCTGCAGGGCTTCAAACACCAGGTGCCAGGGTTTAGTGGCATGGGGATGTTGGGTTGCTGGTTGGACTTGCTGATCTTAGAGGTCTTTTCCAACCTGAATGATTCAATGATTCTCTTTCTGACTCTTGTAGATACTCCATATTAATCTGAAGCCTGGCTTAGGCATCCCCCTCTTGTGCAGGAAGCACCTGCCCCTGCATGGGGTTACCCTGCAGCAGGTGACAGAGCTGCAGCCTTCACCACCCGGGGCTGAAAACCCCCACAAAGCTGCTGTTTTCCATGAAGGCTGTCACATCCAAGTCCTGCTGTCACTTGTTCTTTTCCTAGCAGAGCACCTCCTGCAGCAGCATCCTCCTGAGCCCTAGGGGAGAGATGTGTGCTTCAGAGCTTCCAGCTGATCCCAGCTTGGGAGGATGAGGAGAGGCATGGCCAGTGGAGATGGAGCCTTCAGTTTAAAATGTCTGGGGGGGTGGCAGAGGGTTAATTGAGTCTTCCTTGATCACCCTGGCTGGCACACTCCCAGCCAGTGCATTAGATGAACAAGGTTCATAACTCATCCACTTCACTCTCTGGGATGAGGCACAGCCTGTGAGGACATGGCCTTTCCCAGAATGGTCTCTCTTCATACTTCCTCCCCACCCAAGTGCCTCCTCTGATAGGATGTTCCTGGAATGTTCAGCTAAAAGGATCAGGTTGGTGAGCAGAGTTCAGTGCAGCTGGCAGCAGGTCACCAGTGGTGTTCTCCAGGGCTCAGGGTTGGGATCACACCTGTTCAGTGTCTTCATCAGTGAGCTGCAGGAGGAGATTGAGTGCACCCTCAGTCACTCATCATCAACTTAGGAGGAAGTGTTGATCTGCTGGAGGCCAGGGAGGCTCTGCAGAGAGACCTGGACAGGTTGGATCCATGGGATGAGGTTCAACAAGGCCAAATGCCTTGGGGCACAATAACCCCATGAATGCTCCGGGCCTGGGGCAGAGTGGCTGGAAAGGTGTCCAGAGGAAAAGGAGCTGGGGATGCTGGTGAATGGTGGCTGGAGATGAAGCAGCAGAGTGCCCAGGTGCCCAAGCAGGCCATGAGCATCCTGCCTTGGCTCAGCACTAGTGTGGCAGCAGCACTAGGGCAGGGATTGTCCTGCTGGGCTGGGCACTGGGGAGGCCACAGCTCCAATGCTGGGCTCAGCTTTGGGCTCCTCCCTCCCTGCCAGAAGGACACTGAGGTGCTGCAGTGTGTGCAGAGCAGGGCAAGGGAGCTGGGCAAGGCTCTAGAGCACAAGTGTGCTGAGGAGCAGCTGAGGGCACTGGGCTTGCTTAGGCTGGAGCACAGGAGGCTCAGGGGAGACCTTCTCCCTCTCTGCAGCTCCCTGCAAGGAGCTTGGAGCCAGCTGGGCCTTGGGCTCTGCTCCCAGGTCACTAGTGCTGGGACAAGAGCAAATGGCCTCAAGTTGCTCCAGGGCAGGGTCAGGTTGGATATTAGGATGGATTTGTTGTGTGCCAGAGTGGTTAGGATTGTCCCAGGCTGCCCAGGGCAGTGCTGGAGTCCCCATCCCTGCAGGGGTTCAGACACCATGCACAGGTGACACTTGGGGACATGGTTTGGTGGCATGGGAGTGTTGGGTTGATGGTTGGACTGGATGATCTTCTAGGTCTCTTCCAAGCTGACTGAGTGATTGTGAGTCAGTTGTCCCTGGCAGCTCTGTCCCCTCTGGTGCACTGTGCTGCCTCCTGCCATGGAGGTGACAGCATTGCTTAGTCTGAGATGTAATGATGGAGAAGAACAAGTGACCTGTGCATCCCTTCTGAGCTTTTCCTCCACACAGTGTTCCTGCTTGGTTCCATCCCTGAGAAGCTGGCAGACACAACAGCAGATTCCTCCCTTTCTCATCCTCTCCTCCTTCTCCTGTTCCCTGGCTCCCAGCTCCCACTCTTCACGCTCCCCTCACCAAGCCTCCCCACTTGCCAGATGGATGCCCCAATGTGGACAGAAGGCTTTGCACTCAACAGAAGCACTCAGATCTGTTTATTTATCAGCAATTCAGTGTTCTCTTGTGCCACCAAAATATTTCCCCCCTCTGCAATCTGCACATACTGCAGAGATGCTATTTTTTTCCCACTCCAAAGAGTGAGGAGCTTTGCTTCTTGCAGTGCAGCTGAGTTTGCAGTGCCAGGCCTTGCTCTGGTGGCCTCTGAGCTGCCTTGCTGTGCCTTCCTTAGATCTGCAGCACAAAGAAGGTGACACACAGCCAGATCAGAAGAGCTCCTCCTGCCAAAGGCACCAAAGGCAGAGGATGAAACCATTCCAAAGCATTCCCAGAAGTCCAGAAAGGGGGGGAAAGGTCTAAAGTTGGTTGGGGTTTTTTTTTTTGCTCCAGAGAAGTTTTCTTGCTGTAAAACATTGAGCAAAGCCCACATACAGACATAGAGTCAATTTTGCTTTAATAATCCACTTTTCTCATTAACAGAATGACCAAATTGATAGTTCTATTAAAGAAATCTCATTCTGTGGCAAAGCTGTGCTGGTAGATGTCTACTCCATGTGCAAGGTAATCATATTTCTTGAGCTTCCAGGGGGCTGCAGACAAAGAGCCTTTGTGATGCTGGCCATTTAAGGGACAATGCTAGCCTGGGCCAATCCTAACCACTCTGGCAGCCAAGAAATCCATCCTAATATCCAAGCTGAACCTCTCCTGGGGCAACTTGAGGCCATTTGCTCTTTCATTTCCCTATCTCTCAGCATAAAAGGAGCACTGGAAAGAAGAATTCCTTAGCATGGCCAAGAGAAAGAATGAGTAAAGCAAGCCAGTTGAGTGTTAAGTTGCTATGTCCACAGCAATATCTCTTGGGCAAGCATGACATTTAAAACCAAACTCATCATTCCTCAGCCTATGTAGTTGTCAAATCCTTTTTCTCTCCTTTCTTAAGTTGCCCCAGAGGTTTGGGATTATTTTTTTTTTTTTCATTTCTTTATATATTTATTTCTTTCCCAGCAGGCAGAGAGAGAAAAGCATGAATCATAAACAGAGATCAATCTGGACACACTGGCAAATGGCAGTGTGATAAAGACTGCATTCATCTCAACTAGTGCAGCAGCAGCAGCAGCAGCATCTCTTTGAGATCAGCTGTCTGCAAGGTGCTTAGCACAACATCTGTCTTCATTTCCCAGGAGACACTTGCATTTTCTGCAGATTTCCTGGGGTTTTTTATGTCTAGAAGCAGTTGAAGATCACCTGCTAGGATGGTTTTGTTTGCAAGCTTGGATCCAGGAAAGAGGAGAGGATGAGAAAGGGAGGAATGTGCTGTTGTGTCTGCCAGCTTCTCAGGGATGGAACCAAGCAGGAACACTGTGTGCAGGAAAAGTTCAGAATGGAAGCACAGGTCACTTTGTTCTTCTCTGCTGGGAGCTGGAGAGCAGCTCTGTCCTGGCCAGGGCAGCCCTTCTCTGACAACCTTTTTCACCTGATGAATTGAGGAGACCACAGGAGCACAGCAGTAGAGAGGAACAGATGCTGAGGTGTTTTGAAGCTCTATTAAAGACTCTTCATTGGCCCAAATTGCCAGAGAGTTTAGTGAGACTTTTCTGCAAACCTGACCTAAAACTTAGAATCATTCAGGTTGGAAAAGACCTCAAAGAGCATCAAGTCCAAGCATCCACCCAACACTCCAATGCCACTAGACCATGTCCCCAAGTGTCACCTGTGCATGGTGTCTGAACCCCTGCAGGGATGGGGACTGCAGCACTGCCCTGGGCAGCCTGGGACAATCCTAACCACTCTGGCACACAACAAATCCATCCTAATATCCAACCTGAACCTCTCCTGGTGCAAGTTGAGGCCATTTGCTCTTGTCCTAGCACTAGTGACCTGGCAGAAGAGCCCAAGGGCCAGCTGGCTCCAAGCTCCTTGCAGGGAGCTGCAGAGAGGGAGAAGGTCTCCCCTGAGCCTCCTGTGCTCCAGCCTAAGCAAGCCCAGTGCCCTCAGCTGCTCCTCAGCACACTTGTGCCCAGCTCCCTTGCCCTTCTGTCTCTCTCTCCAGCTACCAGCTGTTGGCTTGGTTTGTTTTCTCTGTTGGATTTCCTTCCCATCTAACCTGGTCTCCTCCTCTTTCAGCTGGCAGGCTTCATCTATGCCTGTTATGTGGTGAAATGCATTACTGAAGAAGAGGACAGCTGTAAGTACTAAAGCTTTATTACACCCAAAAGGAGTTCTTTTTCTCCCCTAAATCACCTCTGCACTCTGCTGGCTCTCACTGACTTCACCCTAAATACCTTGTTAGACTGAAGCCAAAATATCCTTCCCATCCCTCCCTTCCAGAGCTCACAGGTGCAAATCCCTGGAAGACAAAGGACTTGGGAAATGCAGCTTAAAATAAACATACATATTCCTTTCTTCTGGAAAGATCATTGGCCCTACTTTGTTTCCTCACAGCTCAGCTGATGATATCAAATTTAAAAGGAAAAAATAAAGCAAAAATCCCCCTTGGTAAATAGAAGCTGCTTCATTGTCATTATTGTTGATGTTATTGCTATTATTGTTGTTAATATTTTTATTACTGCTGCTGCTACTATTGCTATCATTACATTTATTATTTCTGCTATCTCTACTGTTACTATTATTACTGCTATTATTATTTCTGCTATTGTTTCTTTTATAATGACTGTGACAGCTATTATTATGATACTACTTATTAATAATAGCTCTCTTCTC